>CM046667.1:1458521-1484536 GCA_025594165.1 Tamias sibiricus | reverse complement strand
CTCGTCAGCGCAAAGACAAAATTATAATGTGCTTGCCACCTTAGAGACCGGATCATCTCCTCATGCTTGGTTGGCTCAATTAAACGGCTGGTAGTCAAAGACAGAAAAGTCTCATGTGACCAACATATCAACTAAGACAGGAGTGAAGGGCACTCTATCTACGACCTTGATTATCCGATGACAGGTAAGAATGTTGGTTGCACATGAAGAAGCCTAAGACAGGCACAGTCGATCCTGATGTGGTGAGGGTCGTCACCCATCCATTTAAGCTATCCCTCTTTTAAAACAAAAAGGGGGGAAAACGTAAGAGCCTTTGATGAAAGAGTAGCTCTAAGATGACGGCTGGCTGAGAGCCAAGAGGTGGTGCTTAATTGTTTGTCAGAAGCAAGGCTTTGTTTACTACAACTTACACCTGACCTTTATAGTAATTGGCTAAGAATTTTTCTGTGCTTGTTGGCACTGCGTGCTGCTCCTGTAAGTCGAGCTTGTGAGACACGTGTATGCTTATTAGGAGAACTAATGCAGTAGTGATGGGTAAAGAGTATTTAACCAGACTGTACAGAGGAACGGGCTGGGCAGAATCAGGGAGAAGATAGAGAAGGAAACACAGGAGAAGAAGAAACAAGAAAGAAGAAAAAACAATAAAGGAACCACTCGTTCCCAGTCTGCCTCCGATTTCTTTCCTGTGGTCTCACTGCTGCAGGCGAAAACAGTCCCCCCCTCCAATGTACTCTTTCCATGTCAAGGTTTCAGACATACCAACATTCTCAAGAAAAGCCACAAGCCCATCTGCATTGATCCTAGGCAGAAACATACCCAAGAAACTTACCAGTGCTCTTAGCTTCCTGGGTGTCAACTGATAGTCAAAAACAGAAAGAAAGAAAAATTCAGCTCAGCTCCTCCCATAAAGCCTGCATATAAACCACAAAATTTTTTCACTTGGGGCCAATATGGGCTGTCATGTCTAACTCTCTCTGTTTGTAATTTGGGCTTTATTAAGACTTTCATATTTTGCACACTGGCCACATTTACTCTACCTAACAATATTGCCCATGGGGGAAAGGGGTTATTGTGTAAAAAGGTCAAATTCACACAAGTGTTGATAAATGGGCACATACTTGCCGAGCTCTGAGAATTGAATTCCAGGTGCTTTTTTTTTCCCACATGGGAGATATTAAATCAATGGCAGGGGCACTTTCCAAATGAGCTACATTCCCAGACCCCATTTCTTTGTATTCCAAAAAAGGTGGGTGGGAGCATAAAAGTAATGGTCTGAGAAAATAACTTCCAATGGTGAGTCCAACCTATTATCAAACAAATAAAAATGTTGACAAAGAAGAAGGCTATGCCAAGCATGGTGTTTTATGCCTGTGATCCCAGAGGATCAGGAGACTGAGAATATAGAATTGCTAGTCCAAAGCAGGCATTAGAAAAAATGAGGTGCTAAAAGCTGGGCGCGGTGGCGCACGCCTGTAATCCAGCACTTTGGGAGGCTGAGGCAGGAGGATCGCGAGTTCAAAGCCAGCCTCAGCAGTGGCGAGGCACTTAGCAACTCAGTGAAACCCTGTCTCTAATTAAAATACAAAAAAGGGCTGGGGATGTAACCCAGTGGTCGAGTGCCCCTGAGTTCAATCCCTGGTACCACAAAAAAAAAAAAAAAAAAAAAAGAAGAAAGAGAAAGAAAGAAAAAGAAAAAATGAGGTGCTAAAAACCTCATTAAGATGCTGACTCTAGATATAATACAAAACAGGGTTAGGGATGTGGTGCAGTGTCCAAGTGCCTCTGAGTTCAATCACCAGGACCATAAATAAATAAATACATAAATAATACAAAAGTGAAAATTTAATTATGTCATTGTTCTTTTCTTAACTTCCTCAAAAGACAGAGAATTTAGAATTACCTAATGCAATAATTATTCCAGCCAGCCTACTGTTTAATTTGTAATTTTGCAGATAAAACATGTGTAAAAATAGGATGCAAAAAATAAATCTAGAAAAAAATGCCACGTCCCCCTCTTGATCTGTGGATGAGCAAGGACTCTCCGATATGGAGCTGGTGCTACGCGACCCTCTTTCAGGGAAAGGTGGCATAACGAAAATATTATTTGGCTCTTGGGAATTTTAAGAATTATAGGAATTGTGTTTTTCTCTCATATGACACTCTTACCCTGCTGGTAGGACTGCAAATGGTGTCATATTATGTAAGAGTTCACAACACATGCAAAAAACTTAAAATACAAGAAAATTAAATCTAACATTAATAGAGACTTAACCCAGAAAAACGTGGGGCTTTCACATTTTCATGCTGATGCAATCTTTATGTCCCACTCCAGGGTACATTTTATTACCTCTGAATAGACTGTGAGGAAATGAAGGCTAACACTCTTTGAACACACCAACAGTGGTTTTTTTTTTTTTTTTTTTCAAAAGAGAGGTTGATCGCAAAACGTAGTGCATGACTATATCAGGATGAGGCAGGAGGACAAAAAGTACAAGGCCAGCCTCAGCCAGCAACATAGGGCCTAAGTAATTCAGTGAAACAAAATCTCAAAATTGAAAAAATAACATTAAAAAGGACTGAAATATGTCTGAGTGGATAAGTGTCACTGGGTTGAATCTCTGTTACAATAAAATAAAACAATTTTTTTCTCAAATCTGAACAAGTCTAAATGGATCTGAAACAACTGAAAGTCTCACCACATTTCTATGCAGAATACTTTTCTCCAATGTGATTTTTTTTTTCCATGCTGTTGAAAGAGACCTGGAAAGAGTTGAAAATATTATCTTTTTTTTTTTTTTTTTTTTTTTTTTTTTGGTGCCGGGGAATGAACTCAGGGGCACTCGACCACTGGGCCACATCCCCAGTCCCTTTTTGTATTTTATTAGAGAGAGGGTTTCTCTGAGTTGCTAAGTGTCTAGCCATTGCTGAGGCTGGCTTTGAACTTGTGATCCTCCTGCCAAGGCCTCCCATGTGCTGGAATTACAGGCGTGTGCCACCACGCCTGGCTCTTACCACATTTTTTAAAGAGCAGACAGGTTTTCCCTGATGTGAATCATTTTATGTCTTTGAAGTAAAATGTGGAAAGTTGCATTCTGCCCCACATTGCTTGTCTTGAACAAAACTAGAACATCTGAATCCTTTATATTTCTTAATTGCATAGGATTCATTCATATTATATTTATTACATAGGATTAATTCATTCATGTTATATTTCTTGCATAGGATCCATTCATAGTACATTTAATGTTATTTACTTACATGGGATTTATTCTTTTGGGCATCAAACATTCCAAAAAAACATCTTCCCACTCCTTAGAGTGAATGGGGAAACTAGAAGATTCCCCACATCTCATATTCCAAGCACTTCTTTCTATGAGAATTTTCATATATAAGAAGGAAACTAGGGCTGGGATGTAAAGCTGACACTATGTAGAAAATCCGCCATATTCAGGGAGTTTCTTTTCTACTGTGAGTAAAATGGCTTTGAATGCAATAGGGAAAATGGACTGATTTGCCATATTTTCACATTTAAACAGTTAATCAATCAGATGTGGTGGTATATGCCTTTAATCCAGAGACTTGGGAAGCTGAGGTTGAAAGATTGCAAGTTCGAGGCCAGGCTCAGCACCTTAGCAAGACACTAATGAACTCAGAATGTCCCTGTCTCAAAATAACAAATAAAAAGGAATGAAATGTGGCTCAGTGGTACAGCACAATGAGACTAAATCCTTTAGACTATATATATATATATATATATATATATATATATATATATATATATATGGCAATATGAACCCTTTCTTTTCTTTGAAGGTGACAAGATACACTGATTAACCACATTTCAAATTCAAAAGATGTTTTTCCAGAAAACTCCCTACACGTTTATCAGTGAAACACTAACAACATAAGACTTTGCAAATTGTTTTCATGAGTATGATTTCTCTGCAGTGTAAGTTCATTCATGTGAGTGCAGCTTACATTCATAGGGCTGCTCTCCAGTTTGAGCTCATTCATGTGAGGGAAGCCTAGAAGATTGAGTGAAGGCTTTGCCACACTGCTTATATTCTTATGGCTTCTCTCTTGCATGCATTCTTCATATATGTGAAGGTCACTGGATCTACCCATGGTTTTTCCACAGTCTTCACAATCATTGGACTTCTCTCCAGTATGCGTTCTTCCATGTATGTGAAGCTGAGGGGACATAGCAAAGGTTTTGCCACATTGTTTATATTCATAGGGCTTCTCTCCAGTATGTGTTCTTACATGTCTTTAAAGGGCACTGGATATAGCAAAGGCTTTGCCACTCTGATCATATTTATAGGGTTTCTCTCTAGTACGCATTCTTCCATTTGTTTGAAGATGACTGGATTCTAGCAAAGTCTTTGCCACACTGTTTAAATTTATCGGACTTCTCTCCATTATGTGTACTTTCATGTCTGTGAAAGTTACTGGATCTACCAAAGGCTTCTCCACACTGCCTACATTCATAAGGCTTCTAAACAGTATGAGATATTTTTTATGTGAGTGAAGGCCAGTGGAGTGAGTGAAGGCCTGGCCACACTGTTGACATTCATAAGATTTCTCTACAGTATGCATTCTCTGATGTATTCTAAATAAACTGGAACAAGCAAAGAGTTTCCACATACCTTACATTTAAAATGTTTATTCCCAGTGTGTTTGAACATGTGAATTTGAAGACTTGTGTAATAAATGTTTGACCATCTTGTCTACATTCATACAATTTTTCTTTACAACGAGGTCTGTCGTGTCCTCTAAATGAAGATGGGAATTGAAAGACTTTCCCACAAATCTCAAATTTAAAAATTTTACCTTCACTTTGTGTTATCATATGTCCTTGAATGACTGTGAGAGAAAAATGCTTCACCACATTGTTTATATTCATAGGATTGCCAGTGGCCAGCGGAGATAATGTCGCATGCTGTGCACCTGACTTCATGGATCCACAACCAAGCCTAACCCATGGTGCCAGATTACAGAGACCAAGGGCCAACCAGCACAGGTGACTCCACCATGCTCCACAGCTCACCTGCATGCCATGGCCCCAAGGCAGGTGCTAACCTTGTACCTTCAGCTCTCATCACAACCTCACCATTTTTGTCTTCCATGGTGACCCAGCATTTCCTCCAGGAATGCCCAGGCACCCGAGATCACAAGGAACACATCTGTGCATAGTTAAGTGGGCCTTATGAGCAGAGTAGATGGGGCTTGGAAAGGAAGAAGCTGAGTTATTGAGGAAGAAAAGCTCCTGAGATTGCAGAAGCCTGCCCTTCCCCTCCATTAGCACACTGATTCTGTAAAAGCCCTAATTGAGGAGATAGCTAAGATGGTGGTTAGCTGAGAGCCATAAAGGTGTTCAAGTATTTTCACCTGATCTAAGAATCTTTTTTGCCCGTGAACACTATGTGACACACCTGTAAGCTCGAGCTGTTAGCACATGTCCTTGTTAAGGCAAAAACTATTTAACCGGGTGAGGGTTAGTTAGAGGTGTGGTTGGAGTTGGAGAGGTTGTTGGAGCCAGAGAGAGAAGTTTAGAAGAAAGAAGAATAAAAGAACTTTTTCATTTCCATTCTGCCTCCAAATTTTCACCTGCGGCGTCATTGCTGCAAGCGGCAATTGCTATTAGTGTCAGTAAGTGGGCTCGAGCTTACAGGTGCGTCACTCAGTGTTCACGGGCATAAAAAGATTCTTAGATCAGGTGAAAATACTTGAACACCTTTATGGCTCTCAGCTAGTCGCCATCTTAGCTATCTCTCAATTAGGGCTCTTACAAGATTCGATAGTTCCACCACAGAGTCCCTGATGAGCCACTTCCAGGCAGGCCTCAGAATCGTGACTGACAGCTAATATTGTTCAATCACTACCTAAGTTGGCTCAAGTGAAAGATTCTTGGCCCCAGCCCTTTTCAGGTGAAGCTTTTTTGCTGGATTTGGAACTTATCCAGGTAGGAAGCATTTGCTTGGAACTTTGTACAGATGGTAATATCTGAGATTGAGCTGACTCAAGGAGAGACTGCTTTCCTGGGTCATGTCCCAGGTTGTAACGTTATCACAGAAACAAACTATTACTTGGGGAGGTGGGGCATGTGGAGCCCAGGGTACAGGTCATCATGTACAGTGAGACCCTAGCTTAAAATAAAATATACAGTGTTGGGGATCCAGCTTAGAGGTCAAGCCCCACTGGGAGTATTCCACTGTACCTCAAAGAAACAGATATGTATATACATATATAGTATAATCTGGTGTGACCTCAGGCAACTTAGCAATATAAAGTCTCAAATATTTTGAAAAAATACTTGAAGATAGCATATATATCACATATATATGATATCTAAAAATAAAAGAAAACTGTTTGGCAATTATTTTAGTAATTCTCATCACCTCTAATCGTCTGCTTTTTTGAGGAGGCAGCCTTAGCTATGAATGAAACAATTATTTTGGGTGATTTGGCTCAGGGTTTTATCCCCGGTAGAAGGGGGGAAAAAAGTGAGGCAATTCTCTAAGGCACAAATGTGTTGTGGAAATACAGGTACCTTGTGCTTAATGTAGATGTTCTACATTCTACTATTAGGAAAGTTATAGGCAGAGAACTGACCCTAGTGATCTCACACGTCAAGTCATCTGTTTACACAAAACCAATAAAAAAAAAAAGTCATGATGAGAAGCAATAAATGAACTTTAATCAGTGCGACTACACTGGGAAAAGAAGGAAACCATGTTTTTGGCATTATTTTTACAGCCTAGCAAGGACTTTCAGAGTTTATAGAAAGGGTAATTATGGGATGTAAGCATATGAAAAACTGCATGTAGGGTTTGGTGTTATCTGTGGCTTCAGGCATCTGTGAGTCTCAAAAATGTTGGTAAGCTCTTGCTCACGTACCCTTTTGACACACAACACTCAATTCCAAAGGCTGAAATAAATTATCTTTCAGGAATAGTCTCACTCCCATGTGTTCTTTCCATGTCAATGTTTCATAGGTACCAAGAAAATCCACAAGCCCAGCTGCTTCTGCCTGGAAGGTGATATATCCCTAGATGAAAATCCAGTGCTCACAGGTTCCTGGCTTTCAACTGATAGTTAAGCCAGAAAGAAATAACAACCCTACTCATCTCTGCCCATAAACTGCCTATAAATCCCACTTTGGGCAGATATGCCTGTGGTATCTACCTCTTCCTGGAAAGTAAATCAAATTTTATTCTTTACCCTTACCTTGGACTTTGTGAAGTCTTCCTCATCCTTTACATCAGAACAAATTCTTTGTACTAAATAATATTACCCATTAAGGGGGGGCTAATATATGAAGACTCATATTTCCACAAGTGTGGAATAGTGGCCACATACCTGTACATGGCTGAGAACTGAACTCCAGGTGCTTTTTCTCCCCTCTGTGCTGGGGATTAAATTCATAGCAGGGGCCGTGAACCACTGTGCTACATCCTCAGCCATCTTTTTATTGTGGTACAAAGAAAGTGAGTGAAATATAAGTATGGTAAATCCAATCTATTATTGTACAAATAAAAAACTTGCCAAAAATGTTTTTTGGCTGAGATTATTGTCACACTTCTGTAATTTTAATGCTCTAGAGTCTGAGGCAGGTGGATTGCTAGTTCAAAGCCAACATCAGCAAAAGTGAGGCACCAAGCAACTTAGTGAGAACATATCTCTTAATAAAATACAAAATAGGGCTGGGCATGGGGATAAGTGGCCAAGTACCCCAGAATTCAATGTGTACTACCAAATAAAGAATCCTAATTATATCATGGGTCTCCCTTTAACTTCCACAAAATACATAGGAATGCATAATGAAATAACAATTCTACCCACTTACTGTTTAATCTGTAATTTTACAGATATGACATATAAAAAATAATATGCAAAAAAGGAATGTAGAAAAAGATTTACAGCTTTATGCGTAGAAGGATATAGAGCTGTGTAGGATAATGGTTCTTTTCTTCTTGAGTTGTTAGTATTAATTTATGTATGATTCTGATGAGATATACATGGTGTGAGAAAAAGAAAGTCCAGGGATCCATTTTTCAGAACACAGTATTTAGTGTTAAGTGTAAAAAGTGAGATGTGAGAATGGCAGACTGGGGAAACAGAGCAGAATGGCAAGTTACACACACAGCACAACAGCCTGTGGGTGTGGCAGATTCAGAGTGCATGCACCTGAACCACCCTTGACACACAGGAGATAGGGGAAGAGGTCAGCCTGATAAAGAGAGATAGAAATATCTGTTAATTTAGGTAAAGTAAAAACTGTCCACATGCCTGTACTCAATCCAAGAAGTCTTTTTATAGGAAGATATCAAAAGGAAGTTTACACAAAAACGTGGTGTATTACTTTATTTATATATACACATAGAAACCAGGGATATAACTAAGGTCTACCAAACCACTGAGCAAAATTTCTAGATCTCTTTTTTCTTTTTTTTTTTTCCTTACTTTATATATGTACATATATAAAGATAGGGTCTTGCTCATTTTTTTCGGGCCTCACTAAGTTGTGAGGCTTGTTTAGAACTTGCAATCCTCCTTTCTCAACCTCCCAAACAACTTGGATTACAGGTATGTATCACTGTGTCCAGCAGCATATTTCTTTAAATGATCCAAAGGCAGGCAGTAAAACCCAGGTGATGATATGAAAGATGATATACCCAATTTACATAGCAAATTAGGAATGGAAGTGGGTAGAAAAACCTTGTGCAGAAGAGGATAAAATGCTGACCATAAAAGTTTCTCTGTGCCTTCTCTGTACCTCTGTCTCTCTGTCGTTTAAGAAACAGACTGATGATGACAAAGGAAATACAAAATTAAAAAAATAATACTATAGAATGGGACCACTGTGTTGACCCCCAAATGCATTCTTGGACAAAAAGCTATTTACCCTTTCTGATCAAAGTGGACAGGTTATGTCACGTTTCTCAGATAATACCTATTATCTGCATGAGAAAGGCAGGCAGGAAAAACACCCTAATATGAACCCCACTTTGCAGGGAGAGATTTTTGACCCTTTTCACAAGCCATATTTTGGGAAATAAGGATAGTTCTTTGGATAAGAATCAAAGTAGAACTTCCCAGGATGGGCAAAGGTGATACAGAGTTGCCATGACAGGGGGAACATGAAAGTCTGGTGTCACCCTGTGGTCAGTCAAAAGTCAAGTGGTCGACCTAAGCAGTACTCTCTGGAAATTTCTCTGGGACACCAATAAAACTGGACTGCCGGAGAGGCACACTATACACTCTCCTCTTTGAGAGGACCCACTTCCTCCCTATAGAGTGTCCCCTAGCCTTCAATAAAGAAGGTGACAAGTGACTTGCAGATCGAGGCATGACTGGGTGGTGTTGGAGAAGAAGTTCATCAGGCCCAGGAGAAAATGGGAATCAGTGTGAGTGCCTACTGTCCAACCGTCAATAAGAGTCCCAAGAACCATAGTTGTCCAGGTCTGCTGGGAAGAATGATCCCAGCAGAACACAGGAAAAAGATGCCCAGAAGTTTATAGCAACATGCAGGACCCCCCCCTGCATCACAGGAAAAGCACTGGAAAGACGTACTTCTGGAAATTTGTTGCCTATAGGGTCAAGAGGGATTTGGCCTTCATGATATCTGAATACCTCCAAGTTGCTGCACCCACTGTGGACTTCACGTGGTTCACAGCTGTTAGGGAAGGATACAGGTCTAAATTGAGAACTTTGAAACCACTCCTTCTGAATTTCCAGAGACCCTGCTGTATAATGTTAAAGTGAGAATTCCTGGCTAAGATCTGAAATATTTTTCTAGTGGAGGCTCCATTAGTGATGTAATGCAGATGAGGCTAGAGATTCAAGAGATTTTTAGTGAGTAGATTTATGGGTTGCAGGGTTCAGAAAGGTATCCTTTAAAAATTTCTGGACCTCCATTTTGGAATTTTGTTGATCTTTACACACAGTGAAAGCAAGGTGGACATTTACATTGTTTAAATGAGTCTACATAAAGTTGTTTTGTTTTTGTTTTTAGTTCACTGAATGTTCTTTGTGTACCATTTGTAAGATGAGTCAGAGGTTTCCCAAGCTTTACCACAGAAGCAGAAGAAACAGCATCAAGTCTGCATACTAACCCACAAAGTATTTTGCAAAATCTTTTCCTGACATACTGTTTTTAAAAAAATTATTGTGAAGGTCTCTGGAGAAGCTTATTTAAGATTGTTAAGTGTAGATGGAAGCGCCACGATATTAGAACATTAGACCAACACCCTCCTTGTCTGGTTTTGTTCACACACTTTGGATTAAGAAAATCATAATATGATATTCATATGGCTACGGAGGTACCCTAAATACAGAGAGAAATGAAGCCTGGGTTTTCTGGAATATTCCACCTAAGTATTAATCCTGGTGAGAAGAGCTAAGTTGGATGTTAGTTTTTTAAAACTCACTGATGTAAAAGACTTTTAAGAGGGAAGGGATAAACTGTAAACATGGAGGAAGCACCTGTAGAGTGGCATCTACTGATGTGGACACCAGTGGGGTCCAAACACAGGAGCAGCAAACTCAGGAGTTGAGCTAGGGGATGCCCAGTGCTAAAGTCAATGCCAAGCATGACTAGGCAAAATTGGGTCTCCGGCACCAGAAAATGAAAAGAGAAAGCAACTCAAATAAGCATAGGGAAACATATATTTGAGAAGATGGTTTTCTCCAAACAATACATACAAATGACAATATTCTTTAATGCTCTTTAATGTGCTAACATGCAATAAAACAAATGAGACATAGAACAAGCACTAGTGACAGAGTGGTGATACAAGTGTCATCAACAGACCAATGAGGCATCAAGGAAAAGAAAGAGGACAGCTGCAGGGCATACAAGGGCACATGCCTGTGATCTCAGCTGGTAGGAGCCTGAGGCAGGGTGACAAGAAGTTCGAGGCCATTGGCCCGCCCACCTCGGAAATGCCATCCTGGCTTGGGACCGCAGGGGAACAAGCCCAGGCCTGAAAGAGTACCAGCTAGGCCCTCCAGCATGCTTTCCCAGCTCAGCCTGCCCACCTTGGAGATGCCATCCCTGCTGGGGACACCAAAAAAACAAAAAAAAACAAAAAAAAACAAAAAAAAAACAGCCCCAACTCAAGAGCCTTCCCTCTAGGCCCGCCTGCAACTTTTCAAACTCTTCACACCTACAAGCATTCCAGCTCATCCCACCTGCATGCATTCCCAGCTCTACCTACCCAATCAGGAGCCACAGGTGATTTCTGCCTCTGCCTACAGGTCAGAGAATAGGCCCGGGCCCAGGAACAGGGAATATTACATAGGGATACCTATCTTTTGCTTCTCCTACTAACACCCTAATTCCCATGATTACCCTCTCACCAATCAAATAATCTAATACCTCTATCTTCTCACATCCTACCTCACAAACATTTTAGCCAACCCATAAGTCCCCCCTTCTACCATTACATACTGTGAAAAACCACACAAAAATACTGACTGAATGGTAGAAGATAATTGATCTCATCATTTAAAGTGTCAAAATTGTAAATATAAAAATAGAAACTAACTGATATATGGCAATATGTTGGGTACTTTGACTGCTATAATATTGATCTTTCTGTTAACAGTTATGCATCGGGTAACCTGTAGGGATGATATAAGATAATAAGACAGAAATAGGAATACCTCATACTTACACTGCAAGAGAGGAAAACACATAAATATCATGAAAAAACAAGGGAGGAAAATGCCCCAAACAAACCAAGATACTACAGCAATAGAATCCATAGAAAGCAGAGTAGGTGAAATGTTGGAAAAGTAATTCTGAATATACATAATTAAGATGATTCAAGATTTTAAAGATGACCTAAGTGAGCAGATACAGGCAAACATTGATCTCTCCAACAAAGAGATAAGAGATCAAATACAGGCAACCATCAATTACACCAACAAAGAGATAAGAGAACAAATACAGGTAGCAAAAGATTACTTCAAGAAAGAGACAGAGAGTCTGAGAAAAACCAAACAGAAATACTTGAAATGAAAGAAACACTAAGCCATTTTTAAAAACTCAATAGATAGTATCACCAACAGATTGGATCACTTGGAAGATAGGACTTCATACAATGAGGACAAAATATATAATATTGAAAATAACGTTGTCCACACAGTGAAGACGGTAAGAAAAAATGAACAAAATATCCAAGAATTATGGGAAAATACCAAATATAAGATGTATTGGAATTGAGGAAGGTGAAGATAATCAATCCAAATGAATTCAAAATTGCTTTAATGAAATAATATCAGAAAATTTCCCAAACAAGAAGAACAAATTTTAAAAACCAAATACAAGAAGCATATAAGATGCAAAATGTACAAAATTACAACAGATCTACAACAAGGCATATTATAATGAAAATCCCTAGCATACAAAATCACGATAGAATTTTAAAGGCCATAAAAGAGAAAAATCAAATAATCTCTGTTGCAGCCGGAAAAGGATTTGCAGCCGGAACGGCAGCGCCGCGGGAAGGAGCCCGAAGACAGGATGGAAATGAAAAAATTCTTTTATCTTTCTCTTTCTGTCTCTTGTAATTTCTAACACCACATACACACTCTCACAAGAAACCAAGGCACGTACTCTTACAAGAAACTACAATATATATACACAATAGTGTTAACACCGTCCGTTCTCTCTCAGGTCTCATCTCACGTGCCCGAGCAGGAATGGCGCTGGCCCGATAAGCTGAGTCACGGCTCAAGTCTCTCAAGATCCCAGGCCAAGTCCCGTGAGACTACGGATGGTGGCATTGCCCAAACATGTCCATGGCCCATAGTAAACCGCAATCTTAGTTATCTCCCCAAACAGGGCTCCTGCATTTCCACCCTTTTGTTTTAAAAGAGGGGATGTTCTAGGACATCTATGTTCAACTAACATTCTTACCCGTCATCAGATAATCAAGGCTGTGCCCTTGACTCCTGTCTTAGGTTGATATGTCGACCACATGAGACTGTCCCATGCAACTGTGCCTGTCTTAGGTTGTCCCCCTCTGGGGATCTTACCCGTCATTGGCTAACCAGCCATCCAATGGATCCCTTTAGAATTGACTGTGTAAGATGACTAACAGCTGTCCAATTGTGAGGAGATGCTGCGGCTTTAAGGCGACAAGCCTTTTGGTGATGAGCCAAATTGCATAGCATATCAAATTCTTTAAACAAATCAGCTGCCCTACGTTCCATCAAGTAACACAGTGAGTTCTCTAGACAAATACCCGCAAGGCACTGTCCCGTGAAGTCCGAAACAATGAAAGGTCAAAATGTCCACTTGTTATAACACGTAGATCTAGGAGGCCCATGCATGCAGAGCAGAGGTCACACTTCTGGTGAGGTTGTTTGACGCTTGAGCAGCAGTGATGCTTGCAGCGACCGCAATCCCTGCAGCTATAGCAGCAGCCGTCTTTTTTATGTCTAGACAATGCCACCGGCAAATCTTCAAGCCCACTACCTAGAGACTCAAGCATCAATTATAAATTAAAGGAAAGTCAGTGTTATTCCAGCACTGAGTCAAGAGGCGAGTTGTTAAACTAAAAAAATAGAATTATTAGATTAGAAAATTAAAGTTGATTTCTGCTCATACACATTGCTGCTTGAGCTCCCACAAACATAAGCTGGCAAAATATCATATTTAGAACAAAACAAAGAAAGACTGAGGGTATTTACTGCATTAAAGATAGATTAAGAGAAAAACTAAAAGCATTTTGGAGAAATAATTTGTTAGCTGGAACCCTCGAGTTTCTGCATACACAGCAATCCTTTACCTGTTGAAATAATTGAAATTAATCAGTTATTAAAACAAATGAACTTAATAACAAATAAGCAACCTTACATCAAAACACCAAAATATCAGGTTATACAGCACGAATCATATTTTTCGCTAAAGAGAAGTCCCTGGGACACCTATAAAACAAAATCGAAGGTACCTTCACTTATTACATTATTTACCCAAATTGAATACTCTTAAACTTAAATGAATTAGAGTTATTTGGATCCATATATGTATATATATATATTTTCATAAGCGCTTTATTATTTTTGATGTAACACTGGACAGATGCACATACAAACATATATTTGTGACGTCACATTAACATGAAATTTAGACAAATACACAGACATAAACACATATATAAAAAGAAAAAAAAATACAATTGTGTGAACACTAAAGAGAGATCTCTTCGTCCCGGACGGGAGGAATGATACTCAAGTTGTGACATATTTTGAAGGACTTTTTTAAGGGAATCATTCCATATCTTCATCTTGGTCCTCTTGATTTTGTACCTTTTTTATTAATCTTGATTCCTCAACAACTTCATCTTGATCCTTTTGATTTGGTACCTGCTTTATTAATCTAGATGGTATCCATATTGGAGAGGATTAGTGCTTTGGGAAAAGACAAACAGATCCTCCCCCCAAATTAATACTGGATCTGGACCCTTTCATGTACCTGAAAGAACATCCTTCCAGTAAACCAAAGGTTTATGTTGTTGATGTGGGTTCCAATGTCTGTCTCCAGCAGAATAACCATCAGAGTCTAAAGTTAAAAAATTTAAAGTAAACAGGGCAACTGCCAATCTGTCCTTAGGATTTTTCCAGTTTCCTTCTTTCTGTTTTAACATCATAACTTTTAGTGTCTGGTTTGTTCTTTCAATAATGCCCTGACCCTGAGGATTGTATGGGATGCCTGTTTTATGGGATATGTTGAATTCTGCGCAAAACTGTTTGAAAGATGAGGACGTATATGCGGGGCCATTATCTGTTTTAAGCATTTTGGGGATGCCCAATGCAGCAAAAGCTTGTAAACAATGAGATGTGACATCTTTAACTTTTTCTCAGGAATGTAAAGAAGCAAAAATCATGCCTGAGCATGTATCTATGGTTACATGAATAAATCGCAATTTTCCAAAACTTGGCTCATGAGTAACATCCATCTCAACAAATGATTGGGCATTAATCCTCTAGGGTTAACACCAAAATGAGGATTGGGCAAATGTGTCATACAAGATTTACAATCTTTTACAATTGTTCTGGCTTGCTCTTTTGTGATTTTAAACCTACGTTGCAAGGTGGTGCTGTTGATGTGAAACTGGGAGTGAAATAAAGTAACTTGTTGTAGCACTGAAAGTATAAATATAGTTTTTGTAAGGTCATCTGCCTTTTGATTACCTTCATGGAGGGGACCAGGGAAGTTAGTATGTGCTCTAATATGACCTATGAATAGAGGTTCTTTTCTTGCCCACAAAAGTTTTTGTATTTGATACAACAATTTAAAGTCTGGAGTATGAGGTGCTATTGGTCCTGCTAGCTCTAATTTTGGGACGGCATGTACAATATAGTGGCTATCTGAAAAAATGTTTATGGGCTGGTCTCTAAAATTTTCCAGAGCTCTTACCACAGCTTCGAATTTTACTAGTGGAGCTGATTTGTGTGCAGTTATGTAAGTCATATTTTCTTTTGCAGTGACTACTGCAGCAGTACCATTTGAGTACCCATCTGTAAATACATTAAATGCCTTAGGAATAGGTTGATTTTTTATTATCTGTGGAAATATAATACGATGATTAATACAAAAAGATAATATAGGAGACTTAGGAAGATGATTATCAAAATTTGCAGAAGTAGAGCATCTAGCTATAGCCCATCATTATCATTGGAGCATAAATATTCAATCTGTGACAATGAATAAGGAGTAATAATAGTAGCAGGGTGAATGCCAAATATTTTAGTAGAAGTTTTAAGTCCTTGAAGAATAAGTTTAGCCACCATAGAGGTATAAGACTCAATTATGCTTTTAGGAGAGACAGGCAAATGTATCCATAATAAAGGCCCTTGTTGCCAAAATACTCCTGTGGGTGTATATTGTGAAGAAATAATAATCAATATCAGCTGTTGAGTTAAATCAAATCTGTCACAATGACCTCCTTCAATGGCTTTTTCTACTAACTTTAAAGCTTTCCTAGCATCTGGAGTCAGACTTGTTCGCGGTGAGGATGGATCAGGGTGCCCGCGAAGGATGTCAAATAAAGGTTTTAATTGGCCAGTAGTGAGGTTTAGTGTAGGGCGAAGCCAATTAATGTCTCCCAGTAGTTTTTGGAAATCATTGAGGGTGGTTAAATGTTCTTTATTTATTAAAATTTTGGGGGGTCTAACAAAAGTATCCATGATTTTAAATCCTAAATATAATATGGGAGATCTGGTTTGAACATTTTTTCTTTGCTATATATAATCCGTATTTTTAAAATTTTTCTACCATATCACTGAATATATTAAATAAGATTTTTTGATTAGGGTGAGCCAGTAAAATATCATCCATGTAATGTAGACACATGAGGTTTGGATATTTATTTTTAATGGGTTGGATAGCCTTGTCCACATATATTTGGCATATGGTGGGGCTATTAGCCATTCCCTGCGGCAAAACCTTCCATTGATATATCTGATCAGGGCCATTATTGTTAATAGAAGGAACTGAAAAAGCAAACCTGGGGGCATCCAGAGGATGTAGGGGAATAAAAAAGAAGCAATCCTTTATATCAATACTAATAAGATGGAAATTTTTTGGAATAACTACAGGATTCAGAAGTTCAGGTTGAGTAGGGCCCATGACTTGCATGGTTTTATTAATTTGTCTAAGATCATGTAATAATCACCATTTTCCTGATTTTTTCTTGATCACAAATATGGGGAATTCCAGGGAGAGGTGGAAGGTTCTATATGTCCTGCTTCTAATTGTTCCTGTACCAGTAGGTGGGCCGCTTGTAATTTCTCTTTAGATAGGGGCCACTGAGGGACCCACACTGGCTTATCAGAAAGCCATGGTATTTTCAAAATTATTTTCTCAGTGGCCCCGAAGAAAAATGTCTTTTTCCTATATGATAATGATTTCTTTTAGGGTTAAGCTTTCCCTGTACTTTTTGATAATGATTTCTTTTAGGGTTAAGATTACCCTGTATATTTTCACATTTAACACCTGCAGGTTTGGTTGCAAGGTGTACTCGCATTTTTTGTAAAATATCTCTTCCCCATAAAGTAACCAGTAGATTAGGTAAAACATAAGGCTGAAATGTTCCTTTATGGCCTTCATCATCCTCCCATTTTAAAATTACCGCACTTTTTTTCTGAGAGGTTATTATATCCCAAGCCTCTTAAACTGGTTGAAGCTTTTTGAAGAGGCCAGTGTTTGGGCCATTGACGTAAATTAATGATGGAAGAATCAGCTCCAGTATCTATAAGACCCTCCATTTCTATTCCTTGGATTCTTATTTTACACACAGGCCTCCTTGTACAGTCTCAAACCCAGCAAACCATGGGTCTCGAATCAGTGGAACAAAATCCTCTATGTTCCTATTTAGAGGCATATTCATTTTAAATGAATTATGTAAATTTGGAAGGAGAAGCAGCTGAGCAATTCTATCTCCCTGATTAATAGAACTTATACTTTGGGGTGAGCTAAGCATTATTTTTATTTCCCCTTTGTAGTCTGAGTTTATTACACCTGGGGGTCACTTGCAAACCTAATAAGCTTTTAGGACTTCACCCGAGAATAAGTCCTACAGTCCCTGAGGGAAGAGGTCCCCTGACTCCTGTGAGAATCAGTTGAACCCCCATTTCAGGTGTTAACACTATTCAGGTGGTGGAACAGAGGTCTAATCCTGCATTTCCTCCTGTTCCTTTGGGGAGGGAGTGGATGAGTAGTAGGGATTGTGTCGGGGAAGCATCTGAGTGGATGCTTGAGGATACTCCTCTTCCAATTCCTCGCACATTTGTGGGCCCCGGGGCATTGGGCCCTGTGCCCCATTTTTTGAATTTCTGAACAAAGGATTTCCATGGATTTCAAATTTTGAATAGCATTTATTGGACCAATGATTTCCTTTCTTACACCTGGGGCAGCAACCTGGAGTGCGGTTTGAATTTGGTCTTATTTCTCTTTTGGGATTTTGCCTAGAATAGCCTGATTGCTTATGATAATTTTGCCTAGAATATCCTGTTTGATTATAATGTCTAGGTTGAGCCCTTGTGAAATTTTGAGGGGCAGCATCTCTCACAGCTGCTGCAATCACATTTCCTGTGAAAAAAGCATCATTTATATCTTTACATAGTTGTATATATATGGAAAGATCCTTTTATTTTTTCCATGGCCTGATGGCTTCTTGGCAATATTTATTAGCATTTTCATATTCTAATTGAACAACTAATGGCATAACTTGATCAACGTCTCCAAAAACTCTACCTGCAGTTCTCAAAAGTAGATCAGCAAATTCAGCATATGGTTTATTAGGTCCTTGAATTACTTTGGACAAGCTACCTTGTAGATCCCCAGGTCCTTGTACAGTTTTCCATGACTTTAAGGCAGCTGCATTTATCTGAGCATATACTCCTGGGGTATAATATTTTTGAGGCTGTACATCTGAGAATTGCCCTTCTTCTGTGAGCATTTCTATATTATGGTCTCCAAACACTGCAGCTGCATTTCTTTTAGCTGTTTCTATACAAAGTTCTTGAAATTGCGATCACCAAACCAAGTATTGCCCCCCACTTAAAGTTGCTTTACATAGCCGTTTCCAGTCTGTGGGGGTTAAGCTAAAGGTGTTAAGGGACTCTGGTATACTCAACGTGAAAGGAGCTTGGGGTCCATATGTCATTACTGCCTCTTTGAGATTTTTTATTGTTTTGAAATCTACTGGCTCGTGGCCCCTCTGTCGATTTTCATATTCAAATACTGGCAGTTCCCAATGTATCTATGAGTTACCCTCACGAGCGCATAAGCACTCAGAAAAGACTTTTTTATTTCTATTTCTAGGGTATGCAAATGCCTAGTGATACCCTTCATATTTTCTGTAATGGATTCTACCCATGGGAGAGTAGAGGACACAAGTTCCTCCACTTGACGATCCCTTATCTTGGTCTTCCTTAATTTCCTTTGTTCATTTTTCTGAAAATCACTTTTACTTATTTCCTCCTCACTACTACTACTCTCATTTGTCCTAACTGACTCAGTAACATCCTGAGTCCCAGGTTCAATTGAGACCATGTATCCTTGAACTATCTCTAATAAATCTTGAATAGCTTTAGCAGCTCTCGGACTTTGTCATTTTGGGGACGCTTCTATATACTCTCCTTATTGGTCTTAGTTGACTCAGCGGAATCTATGCTTTCATGATCGCCTTCACTGTTTTCTAAATCCTCCTCACTAACGACAGACTCAGCTATATCAAAGAATTCATCAAGAGCCTTGTACACTTGGGTCTTAGTTATTTTCAAACCCATTTTAACCGCTCTGACTAGAGACTCCTGCGAGGTTTCTCAGTTTCTTACCTGCTGTGCTGAATGCCCCAAACGAGCCACCAACTTTTGCAGCCAGAAAAGGATTTGCAGCCCAGAACGGCGGCGCCGCAGGAAGGAGTGCGGAGACAGGATGGAAATGAAAAAAATTTTTTTATCTTTCTCTTTCTGTCTTTTGTAATTTCTAACACCACATACACACTCTCACAAGAAACCAAGGCACGTACTTTTACAAGAAACTACAATATATATACACAATAGCATTGACACCGTCCGTCCTCTCTCAGGTCTCATCTCACGCGCCGAGCAGGAATGGCGCTGGCCCGATATGCTGAGTCACAGCTCAAGTCTCTCGAGATCCCAGACCAAGTCCCGCGAGATCCCAGGCCAAGTCCCGTGAGACTACAGAAAGCAGCAATGCCCAAACATGTCCATGACCCATAGTCAACCGCAATCTTAGCTATCTCCCCAAACAGGGCTCCTGCAAACCTATAGAGGAAAAGCAGTTCTGTTCACAGCAGATTTTTCAACCCTGACCCTCAAAGAAAGGAGAGCCTGGAACATCATATACCAGGCTCTAAAAGATAAGAGATGACAACCAAGAATCTTATATCCAGCAAAAGTAAGCTTTAGATTTGTTGATTAAAAAAAAAAAACCTTTTATTATAAACAAAATCTTAAAGAATTTACAACAAAAAAAGCCAGCACTACAGAACATCCTTGGCAAAATATTCCTTGAGGAGGAATTGAAAAACAACAATGAAAACCTTCAAAGGGCAGAACAACAATAAAGAAAGACTAACCATAGGAGAAATCAAGTCAATCTACATACTAAAAATGAAATAAAATAAAATAAAATTTAAAATGACTGGTAATACAAATCATATCTGAATAGTAACCTGGATGATTAATGGCCTAAAATAACCAATTAAAAGACATAAGCCTAGCTGGGCGTGGTGGCACACGCCTGTAATCACAGTACTTGGGAGGCTGAGGCAGGAGGATCGCGAGTTCAAATCCAGCTTCAGCAATGGCAAGGCACTTAGCAACTCAATGAGATCCTGTCTCTAATTAAATACAAAAAAAAAGGACTGGGGATGTGGCCTAGTGGATGAGTACCCCCGAGTTCAATCCCCAGTACCAAAAAAAAAAAAAAAAAAAAAAAAAAAAACACCAAAAATAAGGAAAAAAAATAGCTTTATAGATTGGATTAAAAAAAAAAAAAAGCCTGTAATCCCAGCACTTTGGGAGGCTGAGGCAGGAGGATCACCAGTTCAAAGCCAGCCTCAGCAATGGCGAGGCACTTAGCAACACAGTGAGACCCTGTCTCTAATAAAAAAAAATACAAAAAAGGGCTGGGAATGTGGCCCAGTGGTCGAGTGCCCCTGAGTTCAATCCCCGGGGTACCACAAAAAAAAAAAAAAAAAAGACCCAACAATATGCTGCCTTCAAGAGACACATCTCATAGGAAAAGGCGCCCACAGACTGAAGGTGAGAAAATGGGATAAAAATATACTACTCACACGGACTATGTGAGGAAGCAGGGGTTTCCATCCTCATATCAAACAAAGTAGACTTCAAGCCAAAGGTAATAAAAAGAGATAAGGATGGACATTTCACACTACTTAAGGGAATCATACATCAACAAGAAATAACTGTCATAAATATATATGTCCCAAATAACGGAACATCCGCATTCATTAAACAAACCCTTCTCATATTCAAGAGCCAAATAGACCACAATATATAATTCTAGGTGACTTTAACAACACTTTTCAACACTGGGATAGATCTTCCAAACAAAAGCTAAACAAAGAAAACTGTAGAATTCTATAAAAGAATCAATAGCTTAGATTTAACTGATATATATAGTGTATATTATTCATCAACAAGTCAGTACACTTTCTTCTCAGCATCTAATGGATCATTCTCTAAAATAGATTATATATTATGCCATAAAGCAACTCTAAGAAAATACAAAAAAGTAAAGATTTTACCCTGCATCCTATCAGATCATAATGGAATGAAATTAGAAATCAATGATAAAATAAGAAACAAAATCTACTCCAACACCTGGAGATTAAATAATATGCTATTGAATGAACAATTAAGTTGCAGAAGACATCAAAAAAGAGATTTTAAAAATTCCTAGACATAAATGAGAACACTGATACAACATATCAAAATATCTGGGACACTATGAAGACAGTACTAAGAGGAAAATTCATTGCATGGAGTTCATTGCTTCAAAGAAGAAAAAGTCAACAAAATAAATGAATTAACATTACACCTCAAAGCTCTAGAAAAAGAAGAGCAAATTAACCCCAAAAAGAGTAGAAGACAGGAAATAACTAAAATCAGAGCCAAAATCAATGAAATTGAAAAAAAAAAAAAAAACACAATTGACAGAACCAAAGGTTGGTTCTTTGAAAAAATAAATAAAATGGGTAAGACATTAGCTATGCTAACTAAGAAAAAAAAAAAAAGAGAAAAAACTCAAATTACCAATATATGTCATGAAAAAGAAAACATCACAATAGACACTACAGAAATACAGGAAAAGCCGGCGCGGTGGCGCACGCCTGTAATCCCAGCACTTTGGGAGGCTGAGTCAGGAGGATCGCGAGTTCAAAGCCAGCCTCAGCAATGGCGAGGCACTTAGCAACTCAGTGAGACCCTGTCTCTAATAAAATACAAAAAAGAGCTGGGATGTGGCCCAGTGGTCTAGTGCCGCTGAGTTCAATCCCCGGTACCAAAAAAAAAAAAAAAGAGAATACAGGAAATTATTAGAAATTATTTTGAAAATCTATACTGCAACAAAATAGAAAATAATGAAGACATCAACAAATTTCTAGAAATATACAATATGCCCAAACTAAATCAGGATGATATACACAACTTAAATAGATCAAATACAAGCAAAGAAATATAGGATGCAATTAAAAACCTACCAACCAAGAAAAGCCAAGGTCCAGATGAATACACAACCAAGTACTACAAGACCTTTAAAGAAGAACTAACACCAATACTTCTCAAACTATTCCATGAAATAGAAAAAGAGGGAACCCTTCCAGACTCATTCTATGAAGCCAATATCACCCTGATTCCAAAACCAGGCAGAGACAAATCAAAGAAAAAACACATTAGGCCAATATCACTAATGAATATAGATGCAAAAATGCTCAATAAAATTCTGGCAAATCGAATATAAAAACACATCAAAATTATGGTACATCATGATCAAGTGGGGTTCATTCCAGGAATGCAAGGTTGTTTCAACATAAGGAAATCAATAAATGTAATTCACCACGTCAATAGACTGAAAGATAAAAATCATATGATCATCTCAATTGATACAGAGAAAGCTTTTTTTTTTTTTTTTTTTTTTTTTGTGGTACTGGGGATTGAACTCAGGGGCACTCGACCACTGGGCCACATCCCCAGACCTTTTTTGTATTTTATTTAGAGACAGGGTCTCACTGAGTTGCTAAGTGCCTCACCATTGCTGAGGCTGGCTTTGAACTGGCGATCCTCCTGCCTCAGCCTCCCAAAGTGCTGGGATTACAGGCGTGCACCACCGCGCCCGGCCAGAGAAAGCATTTGACAAGATACAGCACCCCTTCATGTTCAAAACACTAGAAAAAAAAATAGGGATAAACAGGAAAATACCTCAACATCATAAAGGCCATCTACGCTAAGCCCCAGGCCAAAATTATCCAAAATGCAGAAAAGCTGAAAGCATTCCCTCTAAAAACTGGAACAAGACAGGGATGTCCTCTTTTACCACTATTATTAACATAGTTCTTGAAACCCTAGCCAATGCAATTACACAGACGAAAGAAATAAAAAAAAAAATACAGATAGGAAAAGACGAACTCAAAATTATCATTATTTGCAGATGATATGATTCTATACATAGAAGATCCAAAAACTGCACCAGAAATCTTCTAGATCTAATAAAGGAATTTAGCAAAATGGCAGGATATAAAATGAATACCCATAAATCTAAGGCATTTCTGTACATCAGCAACAAATCCACAAAAAAAAACAAACTAGAAAATCCACCCCATTTACTCTAAAGTCCAAAAAAAAAAAAAAAATCATATTGGGAAACAACCTAACAAAAGAAGTGAAAGACCTGTACAATGAAAACAACAGCAACGCTAAAGAGAAAAATTAAAGATCTTAGAATATGGATCAATTTACCTTATTCATGGATAGGTAGAACAAATATTGACAAAATGACTATTTTTACCAAAAGCACTATACAATTTCAATGCAATCCTAATCAAAATTCCAATGCCATTCATCATAGAAATAGAAAAAGAAATTATGAAATTCATCTGGAAAAATAAGAGACCCAGAATAGCAAAAGCTATTCTTAGCAAGAATGAAGCTGGTGGCATTACTATTCCAGACCTTAAATTGTATTACAGAGCAATAGTAACTAAAACAGCATGGTATAGGCACCAAAACAGATCAGTTAGACAAATAGTACAGAATAGAAGACACAGAGACTAACCCACACATCTTACAGTTATCTTATATTAGACAAAGGTGCCAAAAAACATACATTGGAGAAAAGACAGCCTCTTCATCAAATGGTGTTGGGAAAACAGGAAATCCTTATGTAATAAAATGAAATTAAACCTCTCTCTCTCTCTCCATGCACAAAACTCAACTCAAAGTGGATCAAAGACCTAGGAATTAAACCAGAAACCTTGAGCCTAATAGAGGAAAAAGTAGGCCCAAATGTCCAACATGTTGAATTAGGCCCCCACTTCCTCAATAAGACCCCTATAGTGCAAGAACTAAAACCAAAAATAAATAAATGGGATGGATTCAAACTGAAAAGCTTCTTCTCAGTAAAAGAAACAATCAGTGAGCTGAACAGAGAACCTACAAATGGGAGCAAACCTTTACCACATGCACATCAGACAGAACATTAACTTCAAGGATATATAAAGCTCTCAAAAACCTTTTAGACCAAAATAATAAACAACCCAATCAATAAATGAGCTAAAGAACTGATTTTTTTTTTTGTACTAGGGATTAAACTCAGGGGCACTCGACCACTGGGACACTGGGCCACCTCCCCAGCCCTTTTCTGTGTTTTATTAGAAACAGGGTCTCACTGAGTTGCTAAGTGTATCACCATTGCTGACGCTGGCTCTGAACTTGCGATCCTCCTGCCTCAGCCTCTCAAGTGCTCGGACTTACAGGCATGCACCACCGTGCCCGGCTTAGGAACTGAACAGACACTTCTAAGAGAAAGATATACATTCAATCAACAAATACATGAAAAAGTGTTCAACATCTCTAGCAAGTAGAGAAAAGCAAATCAAAACTACACTAAGATTTCATCTCATGCCAATCAGAATGGCAGCTATCAAAACCACAAACAACAATAAATGCTGGCGAGAATATGGGGGGGGGAAAAATCACACTCTTACATTGCTGATGGGGCTTCAAAATGGTGTGCAGCCAATTTGGAAAGCAGTATGGAAGGGTCCTAGGAAAACTTGGAATGAAACCATCATTTGACCCAGCTATCCCACACCATAGCCTATACCCAAAGGACTTAAAAATATCATTCTACAGGGACACAGCCACATCAATGTTCATAGCAGCATGATTCACAATAGCTAGATTGTGGAAACAACCCTGATGCCCATCAATAGATGAATGGATAGGGAAACATTGGTATAAATACACAATGGAACATTACTCAGCACTAAAAGAGAATAAAATCATGGCATTTGCAGGTAAATGGATGGAGTTGGAGAAAATAATGCAAAGTGAAGTCGCCAATGTCAGGAAATCAAAGGTTGATGGATTCCCTTGCTATGATGGATACCGAATGAGAGGAACGTAGGAATGTTAAATAGAGAAAAAGGGGAGGGAGGGAAAGGAGCAATGGGATACAAACAATGGCAGAAGTAGTTGGACATCAATATACTAAGTGCCTGTATAAAAACTCAAATGGTATGAAAATACTTTGTGTAAAACCAATGATTTGAAAAACTGTGTTCTTTATATGTAATATAAAAGGAAAAGAATGTATAGCAAATTAAACCAAATAAAAAAAGGAAATTTATGAAGTGAGCCTATAATCAAGGAGATAGCTAAAGATTGCGGTTAGCTGAGAGCCATAAAAGATTTTCTAGTTTCCACCATGATAGTAATACATTATCCAAAGAATCTTTGTATGTCCCGTGAACACTGCGTGACGCACTCCTGTAAGCTCGAGCTGTAAGCACGTGTCCTTGTTAAAGCGATATGTATATAACTGGGTGAGTTTTTAGTTAGCGTGTGCAGGAAGAAGAAGAAGGTGGTGGTTGGAGTTAGAGCGTTTGGAGTGATTGCTGGAGCCGGAGAGAGAAGAAGAATAAAAGACCTTTTTTCATTTTCATCCTGCCTCCGAATTTTCCTGCGGCGTTCGTTGCTCCAAGGCGGTTTCCGCTTCAGGCAGCAACAAGTGGTGGCCTGTACGGGGAATTCGGCGGCAAGGTAAGAAAAAAGAAAATTTAAAAAATATGGGAGCGAATATAACAAAAAGTTGGTTTATAAAAGCCACGAATGAAATTTTTTGATAGCGAGAACTCAGAGGATAGTGAGAAAAGTGAACAAGAAAGCATTATCCTCTGACTCAGATTGAGACCAAGCAAGGAGAGCAGTAATATAAATTCAAAAGT
>CM046667.1:1196584-1458421 GCA_025594165.1 Tamias sibiricus | reverse complement strand
TTTGTGTTCTTACATGTCTTTAAAGGGCACTGGATATAGGAAAGGCTTTGCCACTCTGATTACATTCATAGGGCTTCTCTCCAGTATGCGTTCTTTCATTTGTTTGAAGATGACTGGATCTAGCAAAGGCTTTGCCACATTGTTTACATTCATAGGGCTTCTCTCCAGTATGTGTACTTTCATGACTGCAAAAGATACTGGATCTACCAAAGGCTTTTCCACACTGCCTACATTCATAAGGCTTCTCAACAGTATATTTTTTATGTGAGTGAAGGCCAGTGGAGTGAGTGAAGGCCTGGCCACACTGTTGACATTCATAAGATTTCTCTACAGTATGCATTCTCTGATGTATTCTAATAAACTGGAATAAGAAAAGAGTTTCCCACAGACCTTACATTTAAAATGTTTATTCCCAGTGTGCTTGAACATGTGAATTTGGAGACTTGTGAAATAAATGTTTGACCATCTTGTCTACATTCATAGAATTTCTCTTTACAATTAGGTCTTTCATGTCCTCTAAATGAAGATGGGAATTGAAAGACTTTCCCACAAAGCTCAAATTTAAAAATTTTAACTTCACTGTGTGTTATCATGTGTCCTTGAACAGCTGTGAGAGAAAGAAATGCTTCACCACATTGTTTATATTCATAGGATTGCCAGTGGCCAGCGGAGATAATGTTGCATGCTGTGCAGCTGACTTCAGGGATCCACAACCAAGCCTAACCATGGTGCCAGGTTACAGAGGCGAAGGGCCAACCAGCAGAGGTGACTCCACCATGCTCCACAGCTCACCTGCATGCCAGGGTCTTAAGGAAGGTGCTAACCTTGTACCTTCAGCTCTCCTCACAAACTCACCATTTTTATCTTCCATGGTGACCCAGCGTTTCCTCTAGGAATGCCCAGGCACCCAAGATCACAAGGAACATATGTGTGCATAGCCACGTGGGCCTTATGAGCAGAGTAGATGGGACTTGGAAAGGGAGAAGCTGAGTTATTGAGGAAGAATAGCTCCTGAGATTGCAGAAGCCTGCCCTTACCCTCCATTGGCACACCTGATTGGATAGTTCCACATGAAGAGAGACCCCATGAGCCACTTCCAAGCAGGCCTCTGAATCGTGACTGACAGCTAACGTTGTCCAATCACTACCTAAGGTGACTCAAGTGAAAGATTCTTGTCCCCAGCCCTTTTCAGGTGGAGCTTCTTTGCTGGGTTTGGAACTTATCCAGGTAGGAAGCATTTGCTTGGAACTTTGTATGGATGGTAACATCTGGGATTGAGCTGACTCAAAGAGAGACTGTTTTCCTGGGTGATGCCCTGGGTTGTAACCTTATCACAGAAACAAACAACAATTACTTGGGGAGGTGGGGCATGAGGAGACCAGGGTACAGGTCATCATGTACAGTGAGACCCTAGCTTAAAATAAAATATACACTGTTGGGGATCCAGCTTAGAGGTCAAGCCCCACTGGGAGTATCCCACTGTATCTAAAATATATATGCATATATGTATATGTACATATATATATTTATATACATATATAGTATAAGCTGGTGCAACCTCAGGCAACTTAACAATATAAAGTCTCAAATAGTTTGAAAAAATATTTGAAGATAGCATATATATCACATATATATGATATCTAAAAATTAAAAAAAAAAACCTGTTTGGCAAGTATTTTAGTAATTCTCATCACCTTTCATCATCTGATTTTTTTGAGGAGGCAGCTTGAGCTATGAATGAAACAATTATTGTTGGTGATTTGGCTCAGTGATCTATCCCCAGTAGAAAGGGGGAAAAAAAAAAAGTGAGGCAATTCTCTAAGGCACAAATGTGTCATGGAAATACAATGGGTGCCTTGTGCTTAATGTAGAGGTTCTACATTCTACTATTAGGAAAGGTATAGGTAGAGAACTGACCCTAGTGATCTCACACGTCAGGTCATCTGTTTACCAAAACCAAAAAAAAAAAAAAAAGTCATGATGAGAAGCAGTAAAGGAACTTTAATCAGTGCGACTACACTGGGAAAAGAAGGCAACTATGTCTTTGGCACTGTTTGTATAGCCTAGCAAGGACTTTCAGGGTTTATAGAAAGAGTAATTATGGGATGTATACATAGAAAAAACTGAATGTAGGGTTTGGTGTTATCTGTGGCTTCAGGCATCTGTGGGTCTTAAAAATGTTGGTAAGCTCTTGCTCACGTGAGCTTTTGATGCACAACACTTCACTCCAGAAGATGAAATAAATTTATCTTTCAGGAATAGTCCCACTCCCATGTGTTCCTTCCATCTCAATGGTTCAAAAGTACCAAGAAAATCCGCAAGCCCAGCTGCTTCTGCCTGGAAGGTGATATATCCCTAGATGCTGACCCAGTGCTCGAAGGTTTTCTGTGTTTCAATTGATAGTTAAACCAGAAAGAAATAACAACCCTGCTAAGCTGCCCATAAACTGCATATAAAAAGCCACTTTGGGCAGATATGCCTGTGGTATCTACCCCTTTCTGGAAAGTAAATCAAATTTTATTGTTTACTCTTACCTTGGACATTGTGAAGTCTTCCACATCCTTTACATCAGAACAAATTATTTGTACCAAATAATATTGCCCATGGAGGGGGGGGGCTAATATATGAAGACTCATATTTCCACAAGTGTGAAATAGTGGCCACATGCCTGTACATGGCTGAGAACTGAACTCCAGATGCTTTTTTCTCCCCTCTGTGCTGGGGATTAAATTCATGACAGGGGCACTGCACCACTAAGCTACATCCTCAGCCATCTTTTTATTGTGGTGCAAAGAAAGTGAGTGAAATATAAGTATGGTAAATCCAATCTATTTTTGTACAAATAAAAAAAATTGCCAAGCCGGGCGCGGTGGCGCACGCCTGTAATCCCAGTACTTGGGAGGCTGAGGCAGGAGGATCACGAGTTCAAAGCCAGCCTCAGCAATGGTGAGGCACTTAGCAACTCAGTGAGACCCTGTCTCTAATAAAATACAAAAAAGGGCTGGGGATGTGGCCCAGTGGTCGAGTGCCCCTGAGTTCAATCCCTGGTACCAAAAAAAAAAAAAAAAAAAAAAAAATTGCCAAAAATGTTTTTTTCCTGGGAATATTGTCACACTTCTGTAATCCCAATGCTCCAGAGTCTGAGGCAGGTGGATTGCTAGTTCAAAGTCAACATCAGCAAAAGTGAGGCACCAAGCAACGTAGTGAGAACATATCTCTTAATAACATACAAAATAGGGCTGGGGAAGGGGCTAAATGGCCAAGTACCCCAGAATTCAATGTGAACTACCAAATAAAGAATCCTAATTATATCGTGGGTCTTCCTTTAACTTCCACAAAATACATAGGAATGCATAATGAAATAACAATTCAACCCACTTAGGGTTTAATCTGTAATTTTACAGATATGACATATAAAAAATAATATGCAAATGAAGGGATGTAGAAAAGGATTTACAACTTTATACATAGAAGAATATAGAGCTGTGTAGGATAATGGTTTTTTTTCTTCTTGAGTTGTTAGTATTAATTTGTGTATGATTTTGATGAGGTATACATGGTGTGAGAAAACAAAAGTACAGGGATCCATTTTTTAGAACACAGTATTTAGTGTTAAGTGTAAAATTGAGATGTGAGAATGGCAGACTGTGGGAAAACAGAGCAGAATGGCAAGTTACACACACAGCACAACAGCCTGTGGATGTGGCAGATTCAGAGTGCATGCACCTGAACCACCCTTGACACACAGGAGATAGGAGAACAGGTCAGCCTGATGAAGAGAGATAGAAATATCTGTTAATTTAGGTAAAGTAAAAACTGTGCACATGCCTGTACTCAATCCAAGAAGGCTTTTCACAGGAAGATATCAAAAGGAAGTTTTCAGCCGGGCGTGGTGGCGCACGCCTGTAATCCCAGCACTTGGGAGGCTGAGGCAGGAGGATTGTGAGTTCAAAGCCAGCCTCAGAAATGGCGAGGCACTTAGCAACTCAAGTGAGACCATGTCGCTAATAAAATACTAAAAAGAGCTGGGGATGTGGCCCACTGGTCGAGTGCCCCTGAGTTCAATCCCTGGTACCCCCCCCAAAAAAAGAGGAAGTTTTCACAAAAACGTGGTGTATTACTTTATTTACATATATACACATAGAAACCAGGGATTAAACTAAGGTCTACCTAACCACTGAGCAAAATTTCTAGATCTTTTCTTTTTTCTTTTCTTACTTTATATATATACATATATAGAGTCTTGCTTATTTGATTCAGGCCTCACTAAGTTGTGTGGCTGGTTTGAAATTTGCAAGCCTCCATTCTCAGCCTCCCAAACAACTTGGATTACAGGCATGTGTCACTGTGTCCAGCAGCATATTTCTTTAAATGATTCAATGGCAGACACTAAAACCCAGGTGATGATATGGAAGATGGTATACCCAATTTACATAGCAAATTAGGAATGGAAGTGGGTAGAAAAACCTCGTGCAGCAGAGGATAAAATGCTGACCATAAAGTTTCTCTGTGCCTTCCCTGTACCTCTGTCTCTCAGTCGTTTAAGAAACAGACTGATGACAACAGAGGAAATACAAAATTAAAATAATACTACAAAATGGGACCACTGTGTTGACCCCCATTTGCATTCAAGGACAAAAAGCAATTTACCCTTTCTGATCGAAGTGGACAAGTTATGTCACATTTCTCAGAAAATACCTGTTATCTGCATGAGGAATGCAGGCAGGAAACACCCTAAGAGGAACCCCAGTTACTTTGCAGGGAGAGATTTTTGACCCTTTTCACAAGCCATATTTTGGGAAATACGGATAGTTCTTTGGAAAATAATCAAATTAGAACTTCCCAGGATGGGCAAAGGTGATATAGAGTTGCCATGATAGGGGGAACATGAAAGTCTGGTGTCACCCTGTGGTCAGTCAAAAGTCAAGTGGTTGAACTGAGCAGTACTCTCTGGAAATTTGTCTGGGACACCAATAAAAACTGGACTGATGGAGAGGCACACTACACACTCTCCTTTTGAGAGAACCCATTTTCTCCCTATAGAGTGTCCCCAAGCCCTTCAAAAAAGCTCATGCCTATTACTGGGCAACATGTCTGTAATCTTTCTGACTTGATTCCAAGAATTGAGGATTAAAGGAGGTCTGAACCCTGCCTTAGTTTTGTAGAAGATTCCAGGTAAAGACAAGGCCATCTTTGGGTTTTTACAAGTGAGCATATTTCTCACACATGATGACACATATTTAGGTAAAAACAAAAAATGTGAAAAAAACATTGGAGAAATTCTTTGTTAGAAAACAGAAACAAAACAAAAATGGAGCAGTAGCATGGTATGGTGGTCCAAACCATGCCAGGAGGATCAAAAATTCAGACTACAACTGAAAACTTAAATTATAAATCACAGAGTACATGAACACAGTTCTTTCTGGCAGCATGTTCCAGGAAGCATGATACTGCCTGGACCAAATGCAGAGTCTTCCCTACATGGGGCACAGGACAGGTCAATGGAGGTCACATAAATCACACTCTTACAGCAGATCAAAACTCAAGTTCTCTGCTGGAGGCCGCCCTCTTTCCTCTTGACAGGATACCCAACATACAGGCAGAGAGTACCATGGCTTCACAGAACAGGAGAAGACACCCAGTCTGTAGCACACACCTGGGCAACCCTGGGTCCAAGTGTAACAAGACTCCATGGCAGGAGGAGACACCCTACCCACAGGGTACAAATGGGTGACCCTGGTCAAAGTGGGGGCTGTAAGGAGGTGGTGTGCCCCTAGGAGAAGGAACATGGTCCTTGATGGCCAACAAGTCTATAAAGAAGGAGGAATGTGAGTGGGCAAACCAGGAGGTATCTGAGCTGAGCCAGTGCAGGTAAGAAGGTGACAGTGACTTGCAGATCGAGGCATGACTGGGTGGTGGTGGTGAAGAAGTTCATCAGGCCCAGGAGTAAATCCAAATCAGTGTGAGTGCCTACTGTCCAACCGTCAATAAGAGCCCCCAGGACCAGAGTTGTCCAGGTGTGCTGGGCAGAATGACCCCAGCAGAACACAGGAAAGATGCCCAGAAGTTTACAGCAACATGCAGGACCCCCCTGCATCACTGGACAAGCACTGGAAAGAAGGACTTCTGGAAATGTATTGGCTATCGGGTCAAGAGGGGTTTTGGCATTCATGACATCTGAATACCTCTGAGTTGTTGCACCCACTGTGGACTTCACGTGGTTCACAGTTGTTAGAGAAGAAGGTTACAGGTCAAAATTGAGAACCTTGAAACCACTGCTTCTAAATTTACAGAGACCCTGCTGTATAATGTTAAAATGAGAATTCCTGGCTAAGATCTGGGATCTTTCTCTAGTGCAGGCTCCATTAGTGATGTAACGCAGATGAGGCTGGAGATTCAAGGAATTTTAGTGAGTAGATTTATGGGTTGCAGGGTTCATAAAGGTATCCTTTAAATTTTTCTGGACTTCCATTTTGGAATTTTGTTGATCTTTACACACAGGGAAAGCAAGGTGGACATTTACACTGTTTAAACAAATCTACATAAAGTTGTTTTGTTTTTAGTTCACTCAAAGTTCTTTGTGTACCATTTGTAAGATTAGTCAGCAGTTTCCCAAGCTTTACCACAGAAGCAGAAGAAACAGCATCAAGTCTGCGTACTAACGCACATAGATTCTTTGCAAAAACTTTTCCTGACATTCTGTTTTTAAAAAAACTTATCGTGAGCGTCTCTGGAGAAGCTTATTTAAGATTCTTTAGTGAAGAAGGAGGCGCCACTACATTAGAACATTAGGCCGGGACCCTCCTTGTCTGGTTTTGTTCACACACCGTGGATTAAGAAAATCATAATATGATATTCACATGGATACTGAAGTACCCTAAATATAGAGAGAAATGAAGCCTGGGTTTTCTGGAATATTCCACCTAAGTATTAATCCTGGTGAGAAGAGCTAAGTTGGATGTCAGTTTTTAAAACTCACTGCTATAAAAGATGTTTAAGAGGGAAGGGACAAACTGTAAACATGGAGAAAGCACCTGTAGAGTGGCATATACTAATGTGGTCACCAGTGTGGTCCACAGACAAAAGCAATACAATAAACAAAAACAATACAATAAAACAAATGAGACATAGAAAAAGCACTAGTGACAGAGTGGTGATACCAGTGTCATCAACAGACCAATGAGGCATCAAGGAAAAAAAGAGGACAGCTGCAGGGCCTACAAAAGCACATGCCTGTGATCCCAGCTGGTAGGAGCCTGAGGCACAGTGACAAGAAGTTCAAGGCCATTGGCCTGCCCACCTTGGAGATGCCATCCTGGCTTGGGACCGCAGGGGAAAAAGCCCAGGCCTGAAATAGTACGAGCTAGGCCCTCCAGCATGCTTTCCCAGCTCAGCCCGCCCACCTTGGAGATGCCATCTTTGCTGGGGGACACACTAAAAAAGGCCCGGCTTGGGAGCATTTCCTCTAGGCCCACCTGCAAGCTTTCCAACTCTGCCTACCTACAAGCATTCCAGCTCAGCCCACCTTCATGCATTCCCAGCTCTACCTACCCAATCAGGAGCCACAGGTATTTTCTGCCTCTGCCTAAAGGTCAGAGAATAGGCCCCGGGCCCAGGAACAGGGAATATTACATAGGGATACCTATATTTTGCTTCTCCTACTAACTCACTAATTCCCATGATTACCCTCTCACGAGACAAATAATCTAATACCTCTTTTTTTTAATATTCGTTTATTTACTTTAGTTGTACACAATGCAATGCATTTATGTTTACGTGGTGATGAGGTTCGAACCCGGGCCACACACGTGCGAGGCGAGCGCTCTGCCACTGAGCCACAACCCCAGCCCTAATACCTCTATCTTCTCACATCCTACCTCACAAATGTTTTAGCCAACCCATAAGTCCCCCCTTCTACCATTACATACTGTGAACCAGCACACAAAAATACTGACTAAATGGTAGAAGATAATTGATCTTATCACTTAAAGTGTCAAAACTGCAAATATAAAAATAGAAACTAACTGATATATGGCAATATGTTGGGTACTTTGACTGCTATAATATTGATCTTTTCCTTAACAGTTATGCATCGGGTAACCTGTAGGGATGATATAAGATAATAAGACAGAAATAGGAATACCTCAGACTTACACTGCAAGAGAGGAAAACACATAAATATCATGAAAAAACAAGGGAGGAAAATGCCCCAAACAAACCAAGATACTACAGCAATAGAATCCATAGAAAGCACAGTAAGTGAAATGTTGGAAAAGAAATTCCGAATATACATAATTAAGATGATTCAGGATTTAAAAGATGACCTAAGTGAGCAGATACAGGCAAACACTGATCTCTCCAAAAAGAGATAAGAAATCAAATACAGGCAACCATCGATTACACCAACAAAGAGATCAGAGAACAAATACAGGTAGAAAAAGATTACTTCAAGAAAGAGATAGAGAGTCTGAGAAAAACCAAACAGAAATACTTGAAATGAAAGAAATAATAGACCATTTTAAAAACTCAATAGATAGTATCACCAACACATTGGATCGCTTGGAAGATAGGACCTCAGACAATGAAAACAAAATATATAATATTGAAAATAAAGTTGACCACAGAGTAAAGATGGTAAGAAACCATGAATAAAATATCCAAGAATTGGCACACACCTGTAATCCCAGCACTTTGAAAGGCCGCTCAGCAATGGCGAGGCACTTAGCAACTCAGTGAGACCCTGTCTCTAAATAAAATACAAAAAATTCTGGGGATGTGAGCCCCTGAGTTCAATCCCTGGTATCACACAACAAAAAAAAAAAAATCCAAGAATTATGGGAAAATACCAAATGTAAGATTTATTGAATTGAGGAAGGTGCAGATAATCAATCCAAATAAATTCAAAATCGCTTTAATGAAATAATATCAGAAAATTTTCCAAACAAGAAGAACAATTTTGAAAACCAAATACAAGAAGCATATAGGATGCCAAATGTACAAAATGACAACAGATCTACACCAAGGCATATTATAATGAAAATGCCTAGCATACAAAATGAGGATAGAATTTTAAAGGCCATAAAAGAGAAAAATCAAATAACCTATAGAGGAAAACCAATTCTCTTCACAGCAGATTTTTCAACCCAGACCCTCAAAGCAAGGAGAGCCTGGAACAACATACACCAGGCTCTAAAAGATAAGGGATGGCAACCAAAAATCTTATATCCAGCAAAATTAAGCTTTAGATTTGATGATAAAATAAAAACCTTCCATGATAAACAAACCTAAAACAATTTACAACAAGAAAGCCAACACTACAGAACATCCTTGGCAAAATATTCCTTGAGGAGGAATTGAAAAACAACAATGAAAACCTTCAAAGGGAAGAACAATAAAGAAAAACTAATGATAGGAGAAATCAAGTCAAGCTAAATACTAAAAATAAAATAAAATAAAATAAAATTTAAAATGACTGGTAATACAAATCATATCTGAATAGTAACCCTGATGGTTAATGGCCTAAACTAACCAATTAAAAAACATAGCCTAGCCGGGTGTGGTGGCCCATGCCTGTAACCCCAGTACTTGGGAGGCTGATCAGGAGGATCGCAAGTTCAAAGCCAGCCTCAGCAATGGCAAGGCACTTAGCAACTCAGTGAGACCCTGTCTCTAATAAAATACAAAAAAATGACTGGGGATGTGGCCCAGTGGTTAAGTACCCCTGAGTTCAATCCCCAGTACAAAAAAGAAAAAAAAAAAAAAGCCTTATAGATTGGATTGTAAAAAAAAAAAAAAAAAAGACCCAACAATATGCTGCCTTCAAGAGACATATCTCATAGAAAAAGAGACCCACAGACTGAAGGTGAAATGATGGGATAAAATATACCACTTATAGCCGGGCGCGGTGGCGCACGCCTGTAATCCCAGCACTTTGGGAGGCTGAGGCAGGAGGATCGCGAGTTCAAAGCCAGCCTCAGCAATGGCGAGGCACTTAGCAACTCAGTGAGACCCTGTCTCTAATAAAAATACAAAAAAAAAATGGGCTGGGGACTTGGCCCAGTGGTCGAGTGCCCCTGAGTTCAGTCCCCAGTACCACAAAAAAAATATATATATATATATATACCACTTACAGGGACTACGTAAGCAAGCAGGGGTTTCCATCCTCATATCAAACAAAGTAGACTTCAAGCCAAAGTTAATCAAAAGAGATAAGTATGGACATTTGATACTACATAAGGGAATCACACATCAACAAGAAATAATTGTCATAAATATATATGTCCCAAATAACAGAGCATCCACGTTCATTAAACAAACTTTTCTCATATTCAAGAGCAAAATAGACCACAACATAATAATTCTAGGTGACTTTAACACAACACTTTCAACACTGGATAGATCTTCCAAACAAAAGCTAAACAAAGAAACTGTAGAATTCTATAATACAATCAATAGCTTAGATTTAACTAATATATAGTGTATATTATTCATCATCTAGTCAGTACACTTTCTTCTCAGCAGCTAATGGATCATTCTCTAAAACAGATCATATATTATGCCATAAGGCAACTCTAAGAAAATATAAAAAAGTAGAGATACTACCCTGCATCCTATCACGTCATAATGGAATGAAACTAGAAATCAATGATAAAATAAGAAACAAAACCTACTCCAACACCTGGAGCTTAAATAATATGCTATTGAATGAACAATTAAGTTGCAAAAGACATCACAAAGTAGATTTAAAAATTCCTAGAGATAAATAAGAACACTGATACAACATATCAAAATCTCTGGGACACTATGAAGAAAGTACTAAGAGGAAAATTCATTGCTTAGAGTTCATTCCTTCAAAGTAGAAAAGGTCAACAAATGAATAAATTAACATTACACCTCAAAGCTCTAGCAAAAGAAGAGCAAATTAACCCCAAAAGCAGTAGAAGATGAGAAATAACTAAAATAAGAGCCAAAATCAATGAAATTGGGGGAAAAAAAAAAAACACAATTGAAAAAATTGAAAGAACCAAAGGTTGGTTTTTTGAAAAAATAAATAAAATTGATAACACATTAGCTATGCTAACTAAGAAAAGGAGAAAAAAAAAACTCAAATTACCAATTGAGGTAATGAAAAAGGAAAAATCACAACGGAAACTACAGAAATACAGAAAATAATTAAATAATTAGAAATTATTTTGAAAATCTATACTCCAAAAAAATAGAAAATAATGAAGACATCGACAAATTTCTAGAAATATACGATATGCCCAAACTAAATCAGGATGATATACACAACTTAAATAGATCAAGTTCAAGCAAAGAAATAGAGGATGCCATCAAGAAAAGCCAACGTCCAGATGAATACACAACCGAGTTCTACAAGACCTTTAAAGAAGAACTAACACCAATACTTCTCAAATTATTCCATGAAATATCAAAAGTGGAACCCTTCCAGTCTCATTCTATGAGGCCAATATCACCCTGATTCCAAAAACAGGCAGAGACAAATCAAAGAAAAAACAATTTAGTCCAATATCAATAATGAATATAGATGCAAAAATGCTCAATAATATTCTGGCCCATCGAATATAAAAAACACATCAAAATAATGGTACATCATAATCAAGTGGGGTTTATTCCAGGAATGCAAGGTTGGTTTAACATAAGAAAATCAATAAATGTAATTCACCATATCAATAGACTCAAATATAAAAAATCATATGATCATCTCAATTGATGCAGAGAAAGCATTTGGCAAGATACAGCACCACTTCATGTTCAAAATGCTAGGAAAACAATAGGGATAACAGGAAAATACCTCAATATCGTAAAGGCCATCTATGCTAAGTCATTCAAAATGCAGAAAAGCTGAAAGCATTCCCTCTAAAAACTGGAACAAGACAGGATGTCCTCTTTAGCCACTATTATTTAACATAGTTTTTGAAACCCTAGGGAATGCAATCATACAGACGAAAGAAATAAAAGGGATACAAATAGAAAAAGAAGAACTCAAATTATCACTATTTGCAGACAATAGGATTCTATACATAGAAGATCCAAAAAACTGCACCAGAAATCTTCTAGATATAATCAACGAATTCAGCAAAGTTGCAGGATATAAAATCAATACCCATAAATCTAACGCATTTCTGTACATCAGCAACAAATCCTCAGAAGAGAAGCTAGGAAATCCACCCCATTTCCTCTAAAGTAAAAAAAAAAAAAAAAAAAAAAAAAAAAAACCTTGGGAATCAAACTAACAAAAGAAGTGAAAGACCTGTACAATGAAAACAACAGCACGCTAAAAAAAAAATTAAAGATCTTAGAAGATGGATAGATTTACCTTATTCATGGATAGGTAGAACTAATACTGACAAAACGACTATTCTACCAAAAGCACTATACAATTTCAATGCAATCCCAATCAAAATTCCAATGTCATTCATCATAGAAATAGAAAAGAAATTATGAAATTCATCTGGAAAAATAAGAGATCCAGAATTGCAAAAAGCAATTCTTAGCAAGAGTGAAGCTGGTGGCATTACTATTCCAGACCTTACATTATATTACAAAGCAATAGTAACTAAAACAACATGGCATTGGCACCAAAACGATCAGTAGACAAATGGTACAGAATAGAAGACACAGAGACTAACCCACACATCTACAGTTATCTTATATTAGACAAAAGTGCCAAAAACATACATTGGAGAAAAGACAGCCTCTTCATCAAATGGTGTTGGGAAAACTGGAAATCCTTATGTAATAAAATGAAATTAAACCTCTCTCTCTCTCCATACACAAAACTCAACTCAAAGTGGATCAAAGATCTAAGAATTAAACCAGAGACCTTGCACCTAATAGAGGAAAAAGTAGGCCCTAATCTCCAACATGTTGGATTAGGTCCCCACTTCCTCAATAAGACCCCTATAGTGCAAGAACTAAAACCAAAAATTAATAAATGGGATGGATTCAAACTGAAAAGCTTCTTCTCAGAAAAAAAAAAAAAAAAAAATCAGTGAGCTGAACAGAGAACCTACAAATGGGAGCAAATCTTTACCACATGCACATCAGACAGAACATTAACTTTAAGTATATATAAAGCTCTCAAAAAACTTTACACCAAAATAATAAACAACCCAATCAATAAATGAGCTAAAGAACTGACTTTTTAATTTTTTTTGTACTAGGGATTGAACTCAGGGGCACTCGACCAATGGGCCACTGGGCCACATCCCCAGCCCTTTTCTGTATTTTCTTAGAAACAGGGTCTCACTGAGTTGTTAAGTGCCTCACCATTGCTGACGCTGGCTCTGAACTCACAATTCTCCTGCCTCAGCCTCCCAAGTGCTGGGATTATAGGCTTGCACCACCGTGCCCGGCTTAGGAACTGAACAGACACTTCTAAGACAAAGATATACATTCAATCAACAAGTACATGAAAAAATGTTCAACATCTCTGGCAATTAGAGAAATGCAAATCAAAACTACTCTAAGATTTCATCTCATGCCAGTCAGAATGGCAGCTATCAAAAACACAAACAACAATAAATGCTGGCAAGAATGTGGGGGAAAGAGCACACTCTTACATTGCTGATGGGGCTGCAAATTGGTGCAGCCAATTTGGAAAGCAGTATGAAGATTCCTTGAAAAACTTGGAATGGAACCACCATTTGACCCACCTATCCCACTCCGTGGCCTATACCCAAAGGACTTAAAAATATCATACTATGGGGACAGAGACACATCAATGTTCATAGCAGCACAATTCACAATAGCTAGATTGTGGAAATAACCCTGATGTCCATCAATAGATGAATGGATAGGGAAACTTTGCTATATATACACAATGGAACACTACTCAGCACTAAAAGAAAATAAAATAATGGAATTTGCAGGTAAATGGATGGAGTTTGAGAAAATAATGCGAAGTGAAGTCGCCAATCCCAGAAAACCAAAGGTTGATTGATTCCTTTTCTATGATGATACTGAATTATAGTTGCAAGGGATGGGGGATGAGAGGACTAGTGGGCAGCACATTGTGAGAAAAATTAAACAATAGTTGCATTACAGCATGAGAATTAAAGAACTGCAGTAGAGAGGGTATGTACAGAAAAGGGTAAATGGAACCTGCACATAAGTGCACGTGCATATGACTGTGCATGTGTGGGTGGCAAACCTCACCCCTCCCAGGTGTTTCCTTTTCTAATTTCACATGGTGCTCTAGAAAACACTCACGTGGGCACCATGCCAAGTTTGATAGCATCTGTAAACCTGCCAATGTGCCTAGCTAGTTCCTGGTGCTAAGATGAAAAAAAATTTGTTGAAAAAAAATTCTGATAATACTCATTATGATTAATTAAAGTTCATTATATCATGACATCTCAATAGAAATGAATAGTTTGTTCCCTTAAATATTTAAATAGTCTTTCCAACCCTGTTTTCAACAGAAATTATCTATGATAAACTCTTTCAAGTACACTGCAGTTTAAAGTGGACTAATAAATATTTGGAATATAAAATGTGAATTAATGTTCTTATATTATCAGTGTCATTGTAGACTCTGAGAGCTTGAAAGAGTAATATATACATCAATATATTAAAAAGCTATTTTTGCTTCTGAATCGGTTAACACCTGGAAAATATACACAAACAAGGCACATTTTGATGTACACCAGGATTTCAAGAAACATCCAGGAGGTGGATAGAATATGTGTATATTCTCAGACACTAAAACATGAGGATCACAAGTTCAAACCCAGCCTCAGCAACATAGTGAGGCTTTTGGAAAATACTTAGCAAGATCCTCTATCAAAATAAAAAATAATAAAAAAATAAAGACAGATAAGAATGGTGCTCAGTGCTCAAGCACTCCAGATGTGATGATGGCTATGATGATAATGATGATATTAATAATAATTTCCTTTTCCTTTTACATTCTCTGACCCTTGTAATATAGAAAACTTCTTTCAATTTTTATTTTGTCACAAGATATATAAAAGCAAAAAAAGTTATTATAATTGGAGAAAAGTTTTTAAATTATGAGACAAGAGTTTTAAAAAACCTTTGGTGGAAAAAACTGGACAATATTAGAGAAAATGTACTCAAAAAAGGGTAGAGAAATAAAAAGCCTATAAAAGAATCAAATGCTGAAAATAAATATTAATACATTTGAACTACAAATCTAGTAAACTATTCTGTATATTTCTACATACAAAATTATACTGCATACTAGATTTTACACACACATACAACCATAGTGTACATAAGATTATGTCATATTATGTGAGAGTTGACTGCACATGCAAAAAGTTTAAAATACAAAAAAACTGAATGTAAAAATAGGAGAGATGTAACCCAGAAAAGCATATTACTTTCACATCTTCGTGCTCATGCAATGTTCATGTCTACTCCAGGGTGCATTTTCATTACCCATAAATAGACAAAGGAGAAATGAAGGCAAACACCATTTTCACACAGCTATAATGGTTTTCTCAAAAAACAGGCTGCTTGCTGAAGGCAGTGCATGACTATGTCAGGCTGAGACAACAGGATCACGAATTAAAACCCAGCTTTGGCAAGGTAGTACCTAAGGAATTCTATGGGAACATGTCTCAAATTTGGAAAGAAAAAAAAAAGAAAAAGAAAAAAGACAAAGTAAATTAAAAAGGACTGGGATCTTGCTCATTGGTTAAGCATCTCTGGGTTGAATACCTGGTACCAAAATAAATATATAACAAATGAAATTTTAAAAATTTCCTCAAGTCTGAAGAAGTCTAACTGGACCTAAAATAACTGAAGGTCTCACCACATTTCTACATATAAGTCTTTTCTAGATGTGCATTCTACCTTGCTGTTCAAAGAGACCTGTAAAGTTGAAAGTGTTGCCACATTTTTTAAAGAACAAAAGGATTTTCCCTGATATGAATCATTTTACGTCTTTAAAGAAAACTGTGAAAGTTCAATACTGCCCATAATGCTAATCCTCAGGACTTTCCACATTATAAGTCCTTCCAAACAACTGAACAAAACTAGAACATCTGAACTCTTCGTATTTCTTACTTGCATGGGATTTATTCATTTTGCCATAAAAGTTTCAACAAGAATCTTGCCAGTCTTTAGAAGAAACTGAAAAAATTAGAAAAATTTGCACATTTCTCACATTCACAGGGCTTCTCTATCCATGAGTATATCCATATATAAGAAGAAAAATAGGGCTGAGATGTGAAGCTGACCTGATGTAGCACATCTCCCATATTCAGAATGTTTGTTTTTTAGTGTGAGTAAAATGGCTTTGAAAGCAACAGGGGAAATTGAATGATTTGCCATATTTTTCATATTTAAAGAATTATTCAATTTGGTGGTGTATGGCTTTAATTGCAGGAGCCCTAATAAAGGAGATAGCTAAGATTGCGGTTAGCTGTGAGCCATAAACATTACCAACTTCCATGGTCTCATGAGACTTGGCCCAGGACATTGTGGATCGGGTCGGAGCCATTTGCATGATCTCACGAGACTTGGCCCGGGTGATTGTGGGTCGATGTCAGGGCCATTTTGTGGTTGTTGGAGGAGTGTAGACGGCGTGTCAGGGTGTTGTTAGAGCCAGAGAGAAAAGCTGGCAAAATAAAGAGCCTGTTTGTTTCCAGTCTGCCTCTGAACTTATTCCCGTGGCTATGTTGCTCCAAGTGGCCAATGCTTCAGGCGGCAACATTTAATCCCAGAGACTCAGGAGGTGGAGGCTGAAAAATCACTAGGTGAGCCAGCTTCAGGACCTTAGCAAAACCCTGAAACTTAGCATATTCTCTCTCAAAAAAATAAATAATAATAATAATAATAATAATAATAATAATAATAATAATAAAAGTAATAGGGATTTGGCTCATTGGTAGAGTACCAGACTAAATTCCCACTACAATATATATATATATTTGGCAGAGTTGCAAGAGCCCTTCTTGGGGAGAGGGCTGAGATTGCGGTTGGCTGCGGGCCATGGAGATGTTTGGGCATTGCTGCCTTCCATAGTCTCGCAAGACTTGGCCCGGGATCTCACAGGACTTGGCCGGGGATCTCACAGGACTTGGCCTGGGATCTCGAGAGACTTGAGCTGGGATTGCTGATCGGGTCATCGCGATTTGGTGTGGGTTGTTTTGGTGGTGTGTGGTGCATGTTGTAGTCATTGTTGGAGCCAGAGAGAGAAGTTATCAAAATAGAAAGCCTGTTTGTTTCCAGTTCACCTCTGAACTTCTTCCCGCAGCTTCGTTGCTCCAAGCGGCAATTGCTTCGGACAACAGGTGGTGGCCCGTTTGGGGAATTCGGCCAGCAGGTAAGAACTGAAAATGGGAGCGAAAATAACAAAAAGCAGATAATAAAAGCCATGGATGAGTTTTTCAATATTGCAGACTCAGTGGATAGTGAGGAAAGTGATCAAGAAAGCATAGCCTCTAAGTCAGTTAATACCAGTGAGAAGAGTAGTGGTGTAAATTCAAAAGTAAGAGCTGCAAAAGCCATTAGAAACTTATTGAAATTAGCCAAAAAATATGTACTCTCCTGAGAAGCTCAAATTCAGGATACCAGTAAAAGTGATAGTAGTGAAGAGGAATCAAAAGGTGATTCTGGGAGCACAGTCTCCAGTAAAAAGAACAAAAAGAAATTAAAAAAGAACAAGGACCATCAAGTAGAGGAACCACTTGTGTCCCCTACTCCCCCATGGATGGAATCCATTACAGAAAATATGAAGGGTATTACTAGGCTTTTGCAAACCCTAGAAACAGAAATAAAAAGTCTTTCTGAGCGCTTATGCGCTCTCGAGAGTAACTCACAGATACACTGGGAACTGCCAGTATTTGAAAATGAAAATGGACAGAGGGTCCACCAGTCAGTAGATTTCAAAACAATAAAAAAATCTAAGAGGCAGTAATGACATATGGACCCCAAGCTCCTTTCACGTTGAGTATGCTTAAGTCTCTTAACATCTGTAACTTAACCCCCTCAGACTGGAAAAGTCTATGTAAGCAACATTAAGTGGGGGGCAATACTTGGTTTGGCGATCGCAATTTCAAGAATTTTGTATAGAAACAGCTAAAAGAAACGCAGCTGCAGGGTTTGGAGACCATAATGTAGAAATGCTCACAGGAAAGGGGCAATTCACAGACTCAAAAATATTATATCCCAGGTGTATATGCTCAGATATATGCAGCTGCCTTAAAGGCATGGAAAATTTTACAAGGACCTGGGGATCTACAAGGTAGCTTGTCAAAAGTGATTCAAGGACCTAATGAGCCGTATGCTGACTTTACTGATCGACTTTTGAGAACTGCAGGTAGATTGTTTGGAGACGTTATTCAAGCTATGCCATTAGTTGTTCAATTAGCATACGAAAATGCTAATAAATACTGCCAGGAAGCCATCAGGCCATGGAGAAATAAAAAGGATCTTTCCATATATATACAACTATGTAAAGATATAAATGATGCCTTTGTCACAGGAAATATGATTGCAGCAGCTATGAGAGATGCTGCCCCTCAAAATTTCACAAGGGCTCAACCTAGACATTATAATCAATCAGGATATTCCAGGCAAAATTATAATAATCAATCAGGCTATTCTAGGCAAAATCCCCAAAGAGAAAGAAGACCAAGCCATACTGTGCCCCAGGCTACTGCCCCAGGTGTAAAAAGGGAAATCATTGGGCCAATAAATGCCATTCAAAATTTGACATCCATGGAAATCCTTTGTTCAGGAATTCAAAAAATGGGGCACGGGGCCCAATGCCCTGGGGCCCACAAATGTACGAGGCATTGGAGGAGGAGTATCCTCAAGCATCCACTCAGATGCTTCCCCGACACAATCCCTACTACCCATCCACTCCCTCGCCAGAGGAACAGGAGGAAATTCGGGATTAGACTTGTTCCACCGCCCAAATAGTGTTAACACCTGAAATGGGGGTTCAACTAATTCCCACAGGAGTCAGGGGACCTCTTCCCTTAGGGACTGTAGGACTTATTGTTAATCAAGGAATAGAATTGCTCAGCTGCTTCTCCTTCCAAATTTACATAATTCATTTAAAATGAATATGCCTCAAAAAAGGAACAATAGAGGAATTTGTTCCACTGACTCGAGACCCATGGCTTGCTGGGTTCAAGATTGTTCAAGGAGGCCTATGTGTAAAATAAAAATCTAAGGAATAGAGATGGAGGGACTGATAGATACTGGAGCTGACTCTTCCATCATTAATCTACAGCAATGGCCCAAGCACCGGCCTCTGCAAAAAGCTTCAACCAGTTTAAGAGGCTTGGGATATAATAACCTCCCAGAGAAAAGTGCGGTAATTCAAAAATGGGAGGATGATAAAGGGCATAAAGGAACATTTAAGCCTTATGTTTTACCTAACCTACCAGTTACTTTATGGGGAAGAGATATTTTACAACAAATGGGAGTACACATTGCAAACAAGCCTGCAGGTGTTAAATGTGAAAATCTACAGGGTACTCTTAACCCTAAAAGAAATCATTATCAAAAAGTACAGGGTAAGCTTAACCCTAAAAGAAATCATTATCATAAAGGAAAAAGATATTCTTCTTCGGGGACACTGAGAAAATAATTTTGAAAATACCATGGCTTTCTGATAAGCCAGTGTGGGTCCCTCAGTGGCCCCTATCTAAAAAGAAATTACAAGTGGCCCACCTACTAGTTCAGGAACAACTAGAAGCAGGACATATAGAACCTTCCACCTCTCCCTGGAATTCCCCCATATTTGTGATCAAGAAAAAATCAGGAAATTGGCGATTGTTACATGATCTTAGTGAAATTAATAAAACCATGCAAATCATGAGCCCTACTCAACCTGGACTTCCTAATCCTGTAGCTATTCCAAAAAATTTCCATCTTATTACTCTTGATATAAAGGATTGTTTCTTTTCCATTCCCCTACATCTTCTGGATGCCCCCAGGTTTGCTTTTTCAGTTCCTTGTATCAATAATAATGGCCCTGATAAAAGATATCAATGGAAAGTGCTACCCCAGGGAATGGCTAATAGCCCCACCATATTCCAAATATATGTGGACTAAGCAATCCAACCCATTAAAAATAAATATCCAAACCTCATGTGTCTACATTACATGGATAATGTTTTACTGGCCCACCCTAATCAAAAAATCTTATTTAATATATTCAGTGATGTGGCAGAAATTTTAAAAAAAAAAATATGGATTATATATAGCAGAAGAAAAATTTCAAACCAGATCTCCCATATTATATTTAGAATTTAAAATCATGGATACCTTTGTTAGACCCCCCAAAATTTTAATAAATAAAGAACATTTGACCACCCTCAATGATTTCCAAGAACTACTGGGAGACATTAATTGGCTTCGCCCTACACTAAACCTCACTACTCGCCAAATAAAACCTTTATTTGACATCCTTCGTGGAGACCCTGATCCATCTTCACCACGAACATTGACTCCTGATGCTAGGAAAGCTTTAAAGTTAGTAGGAAAAGCCATAGAAGTAGCTCATTGTGATAGATTTGATTTAACTCAACTGCTGATATTGATTACTATTTCTTCACAATATACACCCACAGGAGTATTTTGGCAACAAGGGCCTTTATTATGGAGACATTTGCCCATCTCTCCTAAAAGTATAATTGAGTCTTATACCTCCATGGTGGCTAAACTTATTCTTCAAGGACTTAAGACTTCTACTAAAATATTTGGCATTCACCCTGCTACTGTTATTACTCCCTATTCATCGTCACAGATTGAATATATATGCTTCAATGATAATGATTGGGATATAGCTAGATGCTCTACTTCTGCAAATTTTGATAATCATCTTCCTAAGTGCCCTATATTATCTTTTTGTATTAATCATCCTATTATATTTCCACAGGTAATAAAAAATCAACCTATTCCTAAGGCATTTAATGTATTTACAGATGGGTCCTCAAATGGTACTGCTGCAGTAGTCACTAAAAAAGAAAATATGACTTACATAACTACACACAAATCAGCTCACCTAGTGGAACTGGAAGCTATGGTAAGAGCTCTGGAAAATTTTAGAGAACAGCCCATGAACATTTTTTCAGATAGCCACTATACTGTACATGCCGACCCAAAATTAGAGCTAGCAGGACCAATAGCAACTCACACTCCAGACTTTAAATTGTTTTATCAGATACAAAAACTTTTGTGGGCAAGAAAAGAACCTCTATTCGTAGGGCATATTAGAGCACATACCAACTTGCCTGGTCCCCTCCATGAAGGTAATCAAAAGGCTGATGCTCTTACTCAAACAATCTTTATACTTTCAGCGCTCCAGCAGGCTACTTTATTTCACTCCCAGTTTCACGTCAATAGCACCACCTTGCAGTGTAGGTTTAAAATCAAAAAGGAGCAAGCCAGAACAATTGTAAAAGATTGTAAATCTTGTATGACACATTTGCCCAGTCCTCATTATGGTGTTAACCCTAGAGGATTAATGCCCAATCACTTGTGGCAGATGGATGTTACTCATGAGCCAAGTTTTGGAAAATTGCGATTTATTCATGTGACCATAGATACATGCTCAGGCATGATTTTTGCTTCCTTACATTCTGGACAAAAAGTTAAAGATATTACATCTCATTGTTTGCAAGCTTTTGCTGCATTGGGCATCCCCAAAATGCTTAAAACAGATAATGGCCCTGCATATACGTCCTCATCTTTCAAACAGTTTTGTGCAAAATTCAATATATCCCATAAAACAGGCATCCCATACAATCCTCAGGGTCAGGGCATTATTGAAAGAGCAAACCACACACTGAAAATTATGTTATTAAAACAAAAAGAAGGAAATTGGAAAAATCCTAGGGACAGATTGGCAGTTGCCCTGTTTACCTTAAATTTTTTAACTTTACACTCTAATGGTTATTCTGCTGGAGACAGACATTGGAACCCACACCAACAACATAAACCTTTGGTTTACTGGAAGGATGTTCTTTCAGGTACATGGAAGGGTCCAGATCCAGTATTAATTTAGGGGAGAGGATCTGTTTGTGTTTTTCCAAAGCACGAATCCTCTCCAATATGGATACCATCTACATTAATAAAGCAGGTACCAAATCAAAAGGATCAAGATGAAGTTGTTGAGGAATCAAGATTAATAAAAAGCCGGGCGCGGTGGCGCACGCCTGTAATCCCAGCACTTTGGGAGGCTGAGGCAGGAGGATCGCGAGTTCAAAGCCAGCCTCAGCAATGGCGAGGCACTTAGCAACTTAGTGAGACCCTGTCTCTAAATAAAATACAAAAAAGGGCTGGGGATGTGGCCCAGTGGTCGAGTGCCCCTGAGTTCAATCCCCAGTACCCAAAAAAAAAAAAAAAAAAAAAAAAAAAAGATTAATAAAAAAGGTACAAAATCAAGAGGACTAAGATGAAGGTATGGAATGATTCCTTTAAAAGAGTCCTTCAAAATATTTCACAACTTAAGTGTCATTCCACCGGGCCGGGACGAGGAGATCTCTCTTTAGTGTGCACACAATTGTATTTTTCTATTTTTATGTATGTCTTTATGTCTGTGCATTTGTCTAAATTTCATGTAAATGTGACATCACAAATATGTTTGTAGGTTTGTGCGTCTGTTCCTGTGTGACGTCACAAATAACAAAGTCCTTATGAATATATATATATATAGAGAGAGAGATCCAAATAACTAATTCATTTAAGTTTAAGAGTATTCAATTTGGGTAGATAATTTAATAAGTGAAGGTACCTTCAATTTTGATTTATAGTGTCCCAGGGATTTCTCTTTAGTGAAGAATATGACTAGTGCTGTGTAACCTGATATTCTGGTGTTTTGACATAGGAATGTTTATTTGTAATTAACTTTATTTGTTTTGTATAGCTGATTAATTTATTTCAACAGATAATTTCATGGAAGTTTACAGAGACTCGTGGGTTCCAGCTAACAAATTATTTTTCCAAAGAGCCTTTAGCTTTTCTGTAATCTATCTTTAATGCAGTAAATACCCTCAGTCTTTCTTTGTTTTGTTCTGAATATGATATTTTGACAGCTTATGTTTGTGAGAGCCCATGCAGCAATGTGTGTGAGCAGAAATCAAGTTTAATTTTCTAATCTAATAATTCTATTTTTTAGTTTGACAATTCGCCTCTTGACTCAGTGCTGAAATAGCACTGCCTTTCCTTTAATAATTGATGCTTGAGTTTCTAGGTAGCAGGCCCTGAAGATTTGCCGGTGGCATTGTCTAGACATAAAAAAGACGGCTGCTGCTACATCTGCAGGGATCACAGTCACTACAAGCATCCCTGCTGCTCAAGCATCAAACAACCTAACCAGCAGTGTGACCTCTGGTCTGCATGCATGGGGCCTCCTAGATCAACGTGTTATAACAAGTGGACATTTTGATCTTTCGTTGTTTGGTACTTTACGGGACAATGCCTTGCGGGTATTTGTCTAGAGAACTCACTGTGTTACTTGATGGAACTTAGGGCAGCTGATTTGTTTAAACAATTTGATATGCTATGCAATTTGGCTCCTCAGCAGAAGGCTTGTTGCCTTAAAGCCGCACCATCTCCTCACAATTGGAATGCTGTTAGTCATCATACACAGTCGATCCTAAAGGGCTCTATTAGATGGCTGGTTAGGCAATGACGGGTAAGATCCCCAGAGGGGGACAACCTAAGGCAGGCACAGTCGCATGGGACAGTCTCATGTGGCCGACATAAAAACCTAAGACAGGAGTCAAGGGCACAGCCTTGATTATCCAATGACGGGTAAGAATGTTGGTTGCACATGGACGTCCTAGAGCATCCCCTTTTTTAAAACAAAATGGGGGAAATGCAGGAGCCCTGTTTGGGGAGATGGCTGAGATTGCAGTTGGCTGCAGGCTATGGAGATGTTTGGGCATTGCTGCCTTCCGTAGTCTAGCGGGACTTGGCCCGGGATTTCGAGAGACTAGAGCCAGGATTGCTGATCAGGTCGGTGCAATTTGGTGTGGGTTGTTTTGGTGGTGTGTGGTGCGTGTTAGAGTCATTGATGAAGCCAGAGAGAGAAGTTATCAAAATAAAAAGGCTGTTTGTTTCCAGTTCGCCTCTGAACTTCTTTCCGCGGCTTCGATGCTCCAAGCGGCAATCGCTTTGGACAACAACACAATGTGAGCACTTTCTTTTCATTGAAGGTGACATGAAATATTGATTTACAACATTTTGCATTCAAAGGATATTTCTACAGTAAATTTTCTTCATGTTTATGCATGAAACAGTAATAACAATAAACTTTGCCAATTGTTTTCATGAGAACAATTTCTCTGCAGCATGAGTTCGTTCACATGAGAGAAGCAGAAGGGATGTAAGAAAGGTTTTTCACATTGTTTACATTCATGTGTCTTCTTTCCAGTTTGCCTTTTTTCAAGTATGTGAAGCTGAATGGATGTAGCAAAGGGCTTTACATATTGTTTACATACATCAGTCTTCATTCATGTATGCATTCACCATGCCTGTGAAGTTGAGTTCATGTAAAGGCTTCGTTCCTGTATGAGTTTGGTCATGTATCCAAAGTTAAGAAGAAGTAGTGAAGGCTCTTCCACATTGTTTACATTTATAAGGCTTCTCTCCACTGTGAATTCTTCCATGTATCTATAGCTACCTGGATGTAGCAAAGGGTTTTCCACACTACTTACATTCATAAGGCTTCTCTCCAGTATGGGTTCTGCCATGTATGTGAAGGTCACTGGATCTAGCAAAAGTTTTTCCACATTGTTTACATTAATAGGGCTTCTATCCACTATGTGTTCTTTCATGTCTATGAAGGACACTGGATGTACCAAAGGCTTTGCCACATTGTTGACATTCATGGCGCTTCTCTCCAGTGTGAGTTAGTTTGTGTCTGTGAAGGTTACTGGATGTACGAAAGGCTTTTCCACATTGTTGACATGCATAGGGCTTCTCTCCAGTATGAGTTCGTTCATGTGAGTGAAGCTGAGAGGACCGAGTGAAGGCTCTTCCACAGTGTTTACATTCATAAGGCTTCTCTCCACTGTGAATTCTCCCATGTATCTGCTGCTGCATGAATGTAGCAAAGGCTTTTCCACACTGCTTACATTCATAAGGCTTCTCTCCAGTATGGGTTCTGCCATGTATGTGAAGGACACTGAATCTACCAAAGGCTTTTCCACATTGTTGACATTCATAGGGCTTCTCTCCAGTATGAGTTCGTCCATGTGACTGAAGGGAAGAGAACTGAGTGAAGGCTCTTCCACACTCTTTACACTCATAGGGCTTCTCTCCAGTATGTGTTCTTTCATGTCTTTGAAGTACACTGAAACTAACAAAGGCTTTTCCACATAGTTTACATTTATACGGCTTTTCTCCAGTATGATTTTTTTTATGCATATGAAGGTTAAAGGAACTAGAGAGGACTTTGCCACACTGCTTACATTCATAGGGTTTCTCTCCAGTATGAGTTTGTTCATGTGTTTGAAGTTTACTGAATGTACTATAGGCTTTTCCACATTGTTTACATTTATGGGGCTTTTCTCCAGTATGAGTTCGTTTGTGTGAATGAAGGTGACTGGATGTACGAAAGGCTTTTCCACATTGTTGACATTCATAGGGCTTCTCTCCTGTATGAATTCGTTCATGTAAGTGAAGGTACGAGAACTCAGTGAAGGCTTTTCCACATTGTTGACATGCATAGGGCTTCTCTCCAGTATGTGTTCTTTCATGTTTGTGAAGGACACTGGATCTACCAAAGGCTTTTCCACATTGTTGACATTCATAGGGCTTCTCTCCAGTATGAGTTCTTTTATGTGAGTGAAGGGAAGAGAACTGAGTGAAGGCTCTTCCACATTGTTTACACTCATAGGGTTTCTCTCCAGTATGTGTTCTTTCATGTCTATGAAGTTCATAAGATCTAGAAAAGGCTTTTCCACATTGTTTACACTCATAGGGCTTCTCTCCAGTATGAGTTTGTTGATGTCTCTGAATTTGAGAGGACCGAGTGAAGACTTTTCCACATTGTTTACACTCATAGGGCTTCTCTCCAGTATGCATTCTCTGATGTATTCTAAATAAACTGGGATAAGCAAAGTCTTTCCCACACACCTCACATTTATACGTTTTACATCCACTGTGTATTATCTTGTGTCGTTGAAAACCTGTGAGTGAAGAAATGGCTTCACCACATTCTTTACATTGAAATCGTTGCCAACCAGTATGTGTTTCTTCATGACTTTGAATAGAACTGGGACAAATGAAATTGTTCCCAGTAACTGCACTTTGATAAGGTCCATCTCCTGTTTGTATTAACATTTGTGTCTGAACACTTCTGAGAGAAATCAGAGATTTTCTGTATTGTTTAGATTCACATAGCTGCTCTCCACCTTCCCCATGCTGATTGCATTTGTGTCCAGAGGGAGATATGATCTGCCTATGAAGAAATGAAGGACATATAAAGTCTTTTGCACCCATAATGCAGTCAAATGGATTTACTCTATTAAAATTTCTCTTTGGTTAAGAATTAGAATCTCATTGAAAGTTTCTCCACACTATCTTCTTTGCCGTTGAACTTTCTCATACATTTTTTTAATGAATTACCAGCACATTATGAATTATTGATTCATTCATGATATTCTACTTATTTATAGGACCTAGACTTACATTATAGGCAAAATCAGGTAGAGGCTAGGATAGTTTTACATTCCTGCCAACATGAGGAAAAGCCTAGGTTTGCTGACCTGTTCAAATTGCCTGAAAATAAAGAGATCGAAAGGAAACAATCCTTTGCAACACAGCTTCCCTATGGCAATTATCCAAATAGTTGTATTCACATATGTAATTTTACAGTACTTTTGCATGTCAAGTACTTTGAGAAAAATGAATAACTGTTACAAATAAGTATATATTTTGGGTAAAAAATATCTTATACAAATAAAATATATTTTACATTGTTTATATTTTTTTGGTTTGTTTTGGAAATTAAAATACATTTCAGATTCCCTCAATGATTTCTTTTGTGAGTATAATTACCTTTGATTATTTCCAGAATTTTTAATCTGATCTTTCAAGTTCTTGTCATCCCATTTGTTACCTAAAATGACAGACCAGAACAATCATTATAAACTTGTAGATACTAGAAATGTTTGTCAAATCCTAGGTGCATTTTCTGCTGCAATAATTCAAATGATTTTTTTTCATGTTTGACTTAAATGACCAAAATGAACATGAGTTCTCTACTTGATTAACTAAAGAAACATCAGTATTACCTATAAAAGCCAGGTTTCTGAGGACTTCCTGCATCACATCTTTGTAAAGGTTCTTTTCAAATAGATCCAGCAAAGCCCACTCCTCCTTGGTGAAGTTCACAGCCACATCCTCAAAGGTCACTGAGATCTAAAACATTCCAGAGGAATATAGTGGAGGTCAGGATTGACTGACAGCATAAGAAATCTATAGTCAACATTCATGATGTTTACATCATTCTCTGGCTTCCAGATTAATTCCACAATTCCACAGTTTGGTCCATCAAAACTATAGTTCTCTCATTACCTCACAGCAACTTAAACACTAGAATTGGGCCACTGAAAAGGCAAGTAGTAGAGTATTTTTTACCCTTCCCTTGATGGGCTGACAATAAGTAAGACAGGCTTCTGTGTAACTCCTAACTTTTTTGTTGGTTGAACCTCTATTACAATTCCAAACAAAGTCCTGTGCAGTACAGAGGTAATATTAGCACTCAAGATAGTATGTACTCCTACAATAGAGAGCTGACTAAGTAGGAAATTGCTGGATACATAAAACTCAGCATTTTAGACAGATTCTGCCAACCACATTATCTCGTTGGCCTACACACTTGGTACACACAACATGGTGTTAAATAATATTTTGTCTCCTTCTGAAAGCCTATTGTTCCATTCTTAAAGAAGTGCCTACAATCAAACCACACCAACACACTCTGGGTATGAGCTCACTAAAGAGCTTCCCTCATAGACAACATTTAGGCAACATTTCACACAGTTTGTCCCAATGTTTTAATTGGGGATTGAGCTAAACCTAAGTGATTACACCAAGAGATCAACTAGAATTTGCAGGTTTGTTAGTCCAAAACATATTTAGTCCACTAGTAAACAATTACAATGATTAATAAACACAACAATTTGATAATTTCTACTGGTTTCTATCAAAGCAGAATGGAGTAATTGGAAAGATGTCACATGTCTTAGAAAAAAATCAATGGCCCAAAGATATTACTTGTCTAATAATAACTTTAGAAATTTTATATGTCTAAAGGTAGTCTTCTTAAAAATGGCAGACACTACTTTTATAAACCTCATAGCAACAATGAATGTCCAGTGATTGTAAAAACACTTCTGTAAAGCAGCCAGTTCACTAACATATGGTACAGTCATATGGCACAGAGACATGTTTCTACTCGAGGATATTTTGAACAAGGTTAGGCCTTATGTGTAATGGTTGTCTGTTGGGAAAGAATTTTCTCATGCCTGGAATGATGCTGGTACAAATAAACTAAATGCAGCAGCATTTCCAGGGTGTGGTAAAGCAGCAGGGTTGCAACCAGGAGTCCTCACCTATCTAACACTGTTTGGGTGTGAAACAAGACACTCCAAGTACATCTCTAAGCATGATACAATGTCTGCACAGTGATGGAACAACCAAAAAAAGCACCTACTAGAAGGTGCCCAGGCCACTAACACAAAACCATACTTAAGGACTTAAACGTGTGAGATCCTGAGAAGCACAGTAGTAGCACAGGTGAGCAAAAGATCAAGAGAATTCATTCAGTGTGGTGGCCTTCACAGGATGGAAAGATGAGTGAAAGCAGGTGTCTTGAAAACAGATCAAAATGACGTCCAGGCAAACTGGAATCTAGTTGGCAAAAGGCTTATATTCTGTAGATAAATATCCATTTATTACATTTTCAAATGTGAAAGACTAAAACTCTTTTAAGAAGCTTACAAAAGATTTTGTTGTATTTATTTATTTATATTTGGAAAAATGAAAAAAAAGCAGGCATTGAACTCAGGACACTTAACACAGTGTCACATCTCCAGCATATTTGTCATTTTGAGACAGTACTCACAATCTTCCTTAGGGCCTTGTAAGTGGCTGAGGTTAAAATTTAACTTTATAATACTTCTGCCTCAGCATTCCCAGATGCTGAGATTATAGGCATGCACCACTCCACCAGTGGAAATGTAATTTTATATAATTAGGTAAACAATTCTATAAAAGCTGGGTGCAGTGGCGCAGGCCTGTAAACCCAGCACTTGGGAGGCTGAGGCAAAAAGATCGTGAGTTCAAAGCCAACTTCAGCAATAGTGAGGCACTTAGCAACTCAGTGACACCATGTCTCTAATAAAATACAAAAAAGGGCTTGGGATGTGACCAAGTTGTGTCATGTGACCATGAGTTTGATTCCCAGTACAAAAAAATAAAAATCTATAAAAATGACAAGCCTTTAAAAAAAATCAACACCCATTCCAAAATGACACAACAAGGAGTTTGGAACCAGCACAGTACTACCATGAAATAAAACAAAACAGAAAGCCTGCTAACATGAAGTGGAAGAGAATAGAGCCCCAAAATAACCTCACAAATATAGTCAGTTTGTCTTTGAAAAGGTAAGTCATTTATATCCAAAATGAAAAAGTCTCCAGGGAGAAGGAATTGCTCCACATGCAAAACCTCCAGAGAAATGGGAAAACACGAACAGAACAATAAGTACAGAAAGGTCATCATGCCTGAAAGCTCTGACAGGTTCACAAAATCTACATGAAGCAGTCATGAAGAACAGTGGAGGGCAGCAAAAACAGTGTGACCTGCACTAGTCCTTCAGAATTGCCCTCTCTGGTGCAGGACAGCAGCCTGACATTCCAGTGTGAGACCTTGGAAACTGGCTTCGTTGTACACACAGCATATCTTATCTACGTCTGGGAAATTTGTATGAAAATAATGAAACACACTAGGTGTCGTGGCGCAAGTCTGTAATCCCAGCACTTGGGAGGCTGAGATTGCTGAGGATCGCGAGTTCAAAGCCAGCCTCAGCAATGGCGAGGCACTTAGCAACTCAGTGAGACCCTGTTCTAATTAAATACAAAAAAGGGCTGGAGATGTGGCCCAGTGGTCGAGTGCCCCTAAGTTCAATCCCCAGTACCAAAATAATAATAATAATAATAATAATAATAATAATAATAATAATGATGATGATGTAACAATCTTAATGTCCAAAACTTCTCACTCTCCTAAGTCTGAAGTGATCACTGTGAAAAATTAGCAGAAATTCCTTAAAGGGATGTAAGTAAACAAACAGCCTGCAACAGACAAGAACAGCAAATTATTTTTATCCACTCAATCATCACCTGAAATCTTATGAGAAATCTTCAGAGAGATTTCTCTTCTATAAATCAGGTTTCAAAAACACCCATGTTCAGAAGGTTGAGACAGGAGGCTCTCAAGTTCAATACCAGCCTCGGCTAATTAGTCAGGCCATAAGCAAGTTGGAAAAACACTAATCAATATAAACAAAGATAAAAAAAAAATTTGAGGTTGGTGGTGCTGGGGTTTGGTTCAGTGCTTAAGCAGCTGTGGGATCACTCTACAGTGTGCATCCTTAAAACAAACCACCCAGGTGTTCTCAGGAAGAAAGGAAGCCCCCAATGACCAGAATGACACTTTTCAGAGAGAACCAAGACCCACATGCTCAGCACTTGTTCCTCCCCAGGCTGGGTTCCCCACAGTAAACGCACAGAAGAGTGTTCAATATCAACACTGTGTTTTTATAGCAGAGGTCCCAGCAGATCTACCGACAAAAACCTGAGGACACAGCTTTTGCCATTTCTACTGCACTTTTTTTCCTTCTTCTGAAGGGGGAAATGAGGACCAGGGACACTGAGATGTGGCAGCAAAACTTTATTAGTGGCACCACAGCCCAGAAAAATAATTCCCAAAGCCTGAGCCATGAGCACAGCAGGGCTTTCACTTTGATACATGCAGGAGCCCTGTTTGGGGAGATGGCTAAGATTGCGATTGACTACAGGCCATGGAGATGTTTGGGCATTGCCGCCTTCTGTAGTCTCAAGGGACTTGGCCCGGGATCTCGAGAGACTTGAGCGAGATTGCTGATCGGGTCTGCGCCATTTTTGGTGTGTTGGTTGTTTGGTGGTGTTTGTGGTGCGTGTAAAAGTCGTTGTTAGAGCCAGAGAGAAAAGTTATAAGAATAAAAAAGCTGTTTGTTTCCAGTTCGCCTCTGAACTTCTTCCCGCGGCTTCGTTGCTCCAAGCGGCCATCGCTTCTGGCAGCTACTGATACATAAACAATTTTGAGGACATCAAGGCAAGAGAGTTGGGGCAACATATTAAAGAGAAAATTTTATATTTCTTATATGGGCACAAGCTTGTCAAAAGCCTAAGGTCTCTGATTTATACTTATTAGGGACACTTACTACACTAAGCCTAAAGAGAATTTGTTCTTTCTGTTATTTTATTTGCTGTTTCTGCTACCGTGTTACAGGTACTTGCTACAGCTCCAAGCCTCCATGGTGAAATGTCATGAAGCAGAGCTGCTGTGTATCACTCTGCAAAACCAAAGCCTCTCATCTCTTAAACTGCTAAACTTTTCATTTTGTCCTACATCACTGGCACTCAGGTAAACGTGTCAAAGGAGTGGAAAGCGAACTAATTCAATAGACAACATATACAACATAGTCTCTAGGCAAATGCATGAAGACTTCAACAAACACTAACAGTAGCCCTGGAGAAAGAAAGAGAGAAACACATTTTCATTCACTTTAAATAACAACAACAAAAGATACACAAAGAATATTGAGAAAAAGAAAGCATGGCTCATGAATGAAAAATAAACCACTGGACATTGACCATCAAGGAGTAATATCAGGCTCCAAAATCCTTAGGCCAAAGTATTTTCTATTCATTTATTTATTTGTTTTTTTGATTGTTCATTTTTTATATTAAAGAATTAATTCAAAGGTGCTTTACACATGAGCCACATCCATAGCCCTTTATAAAAAATTATTTCTATTTTGAGCGAGGAAATCTCTAAGTAGTTTGCACCTAAGCTGTAGAGGCTTCCTTTGAACTTGACATTTTCCTAACTAAGACTCTGAAGATGCTGGGAATAAAGACATGTTCCACTGGGGTGGCCCTAGGCTAACCTTTCAATTAAATGACCACACAAATATGTGGAAATATTTCATTTTAATACCTGGGAAGAATCAATGTTGTCATAAATTCTTATCAATTTCAGTTACAGATTCAATAAAATATCTTTTACGTCTATACATTCTCAGGGGTAGGAATAGGTAAGTAAGATTTGTTTGTTTGTTTATAATTGGGAACCAGGGAATAAACCTAGACGCATTTTACCACTGAGCCACATCCCCAGGCATTATTATATTATATTTTGAGACACAGTCTCACAAAGTTGCATAAAGACTGGATACGTTGCTAAGGCTGTCCTCAAATTTGCAATCCTCCTGTCTAGGGAAGCACCTGTAGAGTGGCATCTACTGACGTGGTCACCAGTGGGGTCCACACACAGGAGTAGCAAACTCAGGAGCTGAGCTAGGGGGTGCCCAGTGCTAAAGTCACTGCCAAGCATGACTAGGCAAAATTGGGTCTCCGGCACCAGAAAATGAAATGAAAAAGCAACTCAAACAAGTATAGGGCAACATATATTTTGAGAAGAAGGTTCTCCAAACAATACATACAAATAACAATATTTTTTAATGCTCTTTAATGTGCTTACATGCAATAAAACAAATGAGACATAGAACAAGCACTAGTGACAGAGTGGTGATACCAGTGTCATCAACAGACCAATGAGGCATCAAGGAAAAGAAAAAGGACAGCTGCAGGGCATACAAGGGCACATGCCTGTGATCCCAGCTGCTAGGAGCCTGAGGCAGGGTGACAAAAAGTTTGAGGCCAGCCGGGCGTGGTGGCGCACGCCTGTAATCCCAGCACTTAGGAGGCTGAGGCAGGAGGATCGCGAGTTCAAAGCCAGCCTCAGCAATGGCGAGGCAGTTAGCAATTCAGTGAGACCCTGTCTCTAATAAGATAAAAAAAAAGGGGGGGGGGCTGGGAATGTGGCTCAGTGGTCGAGTGCCCCTGGGTTCAATCCCTGGTACCAAAAAAAGAAAAAAAATGTTTGAGGCCATTGGCATGTCCACCTTGGTGATGCCATCCTGGTCAGCAGGGGAACAATCCTGGCCTGTAAGTGTTCCAGATTAGCCTGCCCACCTCGGAGACGCCATCCTGGCTCAGGATGGCAGGGGAAAAAGACCAGGCCTGCAAGAGTTCCAGCTAGGCCCTCCAGCGGGCTTTCCCAGCTAGGCACACCCACCTTTGAGATGCCATCCCCGCTGGAGACAGCAGGGAACAAGCTCCAGCTCCTGAGCATTCCCGCTAGGCCCACCTGCAAGCCTACCAGCTCTGCCCACCTGCAAGCATTCCAGCTAAGCCCAGCTGCGTGCATTCCCAGCTCTGCCTACACACTCAGGAGCCACAGGTATACCTATCTTTTGTTTCTCCTACTAACACCCTAATTCCCATGATTACCCTCTCACTAGTCAAATAATCTAATACCTCTATCTTCTCACATCCTACCTCACAAACGTTTTAGCCAACCCATAAATCCCCCCTTCTACCATTACATACTGTGAACCACCACACAAAACCACTGACTAAATGGTAGAAGATAATTGATCCCATCATTTATGGTTAAAATGTCAACATTGTAAATATAAAAATAGAAACTAACTGATTGATGGCAATAGGATGGGTACTTTGCCTGCTATAATATTGATCTTTCCCTTAACAGTTATGCATCAGGTAACCTGTAGGGATGATATAAGATAATAAGACAGAAATAGGAATACCTCAGACTTACCCTGCAAGAGAGAAAAACACATAGATATTATGAAAAAACAAGGGAGGAAAATGCCCCAAACAAACCAAGATACTACAGCAATAGAATCCATAGAAAGCACAGTAGGTGAAATGTCAGAAAAGAAATTTTGAATATACATAATTAAGATGATTTGGGATTTAAAAGATGACATAAGTGAGCAGATATAGGCAAACATTGATCTCTCCAACAAAGAGATAAGAGATCAAATACAGGCAACCATCGATCACACCAACAAAGAGATATGAGAACAAATACAGATAGCAAAAGATTACTTCATGAAAGAGATAGAAATTCTGAGAAAAACCAAACAGAAATACTTGAAATGAAAGAAACAATAGGCCATTTAAAAAAACTCAATAGAGGGCTGGGGTTGTGGCTCAGTGGTAGAGTGCTCACCTAGCACATGTGCGGCCCATGTTTGATCCTTAGCACCACGTAAAAATAAAATGCATTGTGTACAACTAAAGTAAATAAATATTTAAAAAAAACAACTCAATAGATAGTATCACCAATAGATTGGATCACTTAGAAGATAGGACCTCAGACAATGAGGACAAAATATGTAATATTGAAAATAAAGTTGACCACACAGTGAAGATGGTAAGAAATCATGAACAAAATATACAAAAATTATGGGATACCATCAAAAGACCAAATGTAAGATTTATTGGAATTGAGGAAGGTACAGAGAATCAATCCAAAGGAATGCAAAATCTCTTTAAGGAAATAATATCAGAAAATTTCCCAAACAAGAAGAACAAATTTGAAAACCAAATACAAGAAGCATTTAGGAGCCAAATGTACAAAATTACAACAGATCTATACCAAGGCACATTATAATGAAAAATGCCTAGCACACAAAATAAAAATAAATTTTAAAGGCCATAAGAGAGAAAATCAGATAACCTATAGAGAAAAACCAATTCTCATCACAGCATATTTTTCAACCCAGACCATCAAAGCAAGGAGAGCCTGGAACAACATATACCAGGCTCTAAAAGATAAGGGATGACAACCAAGAATCTTATATCCAGCAAAATTAAACTTTATATTTGATGATGAAATAAAAACCTTCCATGATAAACAAAAGCTAAAAGAATTTACAACAAGAAAGCCAGCACTACACAATATCCTTGGCAAAATATTCCACGAGGAGGAATTGAAAAATAACAATGAAAACCTTCAAAGGGAAGAACAACAATAAAGGAAAACTAACCATAAGAGAAATCAAGTTAAGCTAAATACTAAAAATAAAACAAAATTTAAAATGACTGGTAATATAAATCAAATCTCAATAATAACCCTAATCTTCAATGCCCTAAACTCACCAATTAAAAGACATAGCCTGATAGATTGGATTTTTTAAAAAGACCCAACAATATACTGCCTTCAAGAGACACATCTCATAGGAAAACACGCCCACAGACTGAAGGTGAATGGATGACATAAAATATACCACTCACACGGACTACATAAGCAAGCAGGCGTTTCCATTCTCATATCAAACAAAGTAGACTTCAAGCCAAAGGTAATCAAAAGAGATAAGGATGGATATTTCATACTACTTAAGGGAAGCATGCATACATCAACAAGAAATAACTGTCATAAATATATATGTCCCAAATAACGGAGCATCCATGTTCATTAAACAAACCCTCCTCATATTCAAAAGCCAAATAGACCACAACATAATAATTCTAGATTACATTTTTGTTTTTTAAATAGTTTTTATTTTTTTAAAGTTAATTATGCATTACAGAAAAAATAAAAACACAAGAAAAGAACAAAATCATCCAGTCACAAGCAGCTTAGTTGGACGTGTCCCTCTAGGTTGTGTGCATATATACACAATATTCCATTTTGTGTGATTGAGATCGTAGTGTGCATCATGCTTTTCCACACATCATGAATATTCACGAATTCAAAATCCCAAAGCTACATGAGTATTTTTTGATAACCAAGAATACACTACACCAACTCAATCTGTTATACTTTCTTGGGGACAAAAATGACACTGAAGACAGAAATGGCAACAGGCCTCTAGATAGATATATTGGCAGAGTTACAACTAAAATAATGCATTCCCTTAATGCTCAATATAAAATGAGACAGTAACAGAATACACCAAGCTTGTTTCATTACCAGATTTTTACTACTAAAATATTAGCAGGAATGCATGGTCCCAGTGAATTAAAGTATTCATATAGTACAGCCACAAGATGCACACACACCAGTGGCTCACATCCAAATGTAAATCTTTGAGCACTTGCTTCCATCTTGCCTTGTGCCCTTCTGCTGCCAGCCTAATGAACAAGTCATGGTACACAGTGCCCAGAAATAAAGCAATTCCATATCCAAGATGCATCTTTTCTATCAATTGTAACAAAAATATATTTACAAAATGGTTAATTTACTAGCACTACTTTTTTTTTAAAACAAACATAGGGGTTTACTTCAACTTTACAGCAGTACAAAATCCACCAATTGCTATACACGCTTTCTATAGATTACAGAAAGTAGAGGTCTAATGTGCAGATTTTACAATTACTCCAAGTGTTTTCTTCTGATCAGTGACACAAGGACATCAAGTGACCTGGGCTGTACTTTTCCCCACTTCTTTCTTAAGCAAGCATTCTGAAGTGTGTTGTGTCCTCAATTACATCAAAATACAAAGTAATAAATAGTCTCCACAATGCTTCATTTTGTGTAAATAAATATTGTTTTAGTCTTAAATCAAGAAGAGCTCTGGAACACTTTATCACTATTAAAGTATTTAATTACCTGCTTTATATATGTACATTAACATAACTTAACAATCAACTAGTTTGATAAACATAAAAAAGTGAAAAAGATGTTAGTCTTTTGCCTTCCTTGCCCCCATTCTGAATTCCTGGTTCCAAAAAGGAATCAGTTCACCGCTCTTTCAATGATTTTTTTTTTCTTATGGCATTCACCTCCAAATCCTTCAATAACATGCTTAAGCTGCTTCTTGATCGTTTAGCTACAAATTTCCACTGACTAGCACTACTTTTTATGATTCACTGAATTCTAGGTGACTTTAACACCACAATTTCACCACTGGATAGATCTTCCAAACAAAAGCTAAACAAAGAAACTGTAGAACTCAATAATACAATCAACAGCTTAGATTTAACTGAAATATAGTGTATATTATCCATCAATGAGTCAGTACACTTTCTTCTCAGCAGCTAATAGATCATTCTCTAAAATAGATCATATATTATGCCATAAAGCAACTCTAAGAAAATATAAAAGTATGCGTACTACCCTGCATACTATCAGATCATAATGGAATGAAACTAGAAATCAATGATAAAATAAGAAACAAAACCTACTCCAACACCTGGAGATTAAATAATATGCTATTGAATGAACAATTTGGGTTGCAGAAGACCTCAAAAAGGAGATTTAAAAATTCCTAGAGATAAATGAGAACACTGATACAACATATCAAAATCTCTGGGACACTACAAAGACAGTACTAAGAGGAAAATTCATTGCATGGAATTCATTCCTTCAAAGAAGAAAAGGTCAACAAATAAATGAATTAACATTACACCTCAAAGACCTAGATAAAGAAGAGCAAATTAACCCCAAAAGCAGTAGAAGATGGGAAATAACTAAAATCAGAGCCAAAATCAATTAAATTGAAAACACACACACAAAGTGAAAAAAATCGACAGTACCAAAAGTTGGTTTATGAAAAAATAAATAAAATTGATAAACCATTAGCTATGCTAACTAAGAAAAGGAGAGTAAAAACTCAAATTACCAATATATGTGATGAAAAAGGAAACATCACAACGGACACTACAGAAATACAGAAGATAATTAGAAATGATTTTGAAAATCTATACTCCAACAAAATGGAAAATAATGAAGACATCGACAAATTTCTAGACATATATGATATGCCCAAACTAAATCAGGATGATATACACAACTTAAATAGATCAATTTCAAGCAAAGAACCAGAGGATGCCATCAAAAACCTATCAACCAAGAAAAGCCAACGTCCAGATGAATACACAACTGAGTTCTACAAGACCTTTAAAGAAGAACTAACACCAATACTTCTCAAACTATTCCATGAAATAGAAAAAGAGGGAACCCTTCCAGACTCATTCTATGAGGCCAATATCACCCTGATTCTAAAACCAGGCAGAGACAAATCAAAAAAAACACTTCAGGCCAATATCAGTAATGAATATAGATGCAAAAATCCTCAATAAAATTCTGGCAAATCAAATATAAAAACACATCAAAATAATAGTACATCACCATCAAGTGGGATTCATTCCAGGAATGCAAGGTTGGTTCAACATAAGGAAATCAATAAATGTAATTCACCACATCAATAGACTCAAAGATAAAATTCATATGATCATCTCAATTGATGCAGAGAAAGCATTTGACAAGATATAGCACGCCTTCATGTTCAAAACTCTAGAAAAATAGGGATAACAGGAAAATACAGGCCATCGTAAAGGCCATCTATGCTAGGCCCCAGGCCAACATCATTTTAAATGGAGAAAAGCTATGAGCATTCCCTCTAAAAAGTAGAACAAGACAGGGATGTCCTCTTTCGCCACTATTATTTAACATAGTTCTTGAAACCCTAGGAAATGCAATTACACAGATGAAAGAAATAAAAGGGATACAGATAGAAAAAGAAGAACTCAAATTATCACTATTTGCAGACAATATGATTCTATACATAGAAGATCCAAAAAACTGCACCAGAAATTTTCTAGATCTAATCAATGAATTCAGCAAAGTGGCAGGATATAAAATCAATTTCCATAAATCTAAGGCATTTCTGTACGTCAACAAATCCTCAGAAAGAGAAACTAGGAAATCCACCCCATTTACTCTAACGTAAAACACACACACACACACACACACACACACACACACAACAAAAAACACACACACACACAAAAAAAACTTGGGAATCAAACTAACAAAAGAAGTGAAAGACCTGTACAAGGAAAACAACAGCACGCTAAAGAAAAAAATTAAAGAAGATCTTAGAAGGTGGATAGATTTACCTTGTTCATGGATAGGTAGAACTAATATTAACAAAATGACTATTCTACCAAAAGCAGTATACAATTTCAATGCAATCCCAAACAAAATTCCAATGTCATTCATCATAGAAATAGAAAAAGAAATCATGAAATTCATCTGGAAAAATAAGAGACCCAAAATAGCAAAATCAATTCTCAGCAAGAGTGAAGCTGGTGGCATTACTATTCCAACCTTAAATTGTATTATGAAGCAATAGTAACTAAAACAGCATGGTATTAGCACCAAAAAAGATCAGTAGACAAATGGTACAGAATAGAAGACACAGAGACTAACCCACACATCTACAGTTATCTTATATTAGACAAAAATGCCAAAACCAACATTGAAGAAAAGACAGCCTCTTCCTCAAATGGTGTTGGGAAAACTGGAAATCATTATGTAATAAAATGAAATTAAACCTCTCTTTCTCTCTCCATGCACAAAACTCAACTCAAAGTGGATCAAAGACCTAGAAATTAAACCAGAGACTTTGCACCTAATAGAGGAAAACGTAGGCCCAAATCTCCAACATGCTGGATTAGGCCCCAATTTTCTCAATAAGACCCCTATAGTGCAAGAACTAAAACCAAAAATTAATGGGATGGATTCAAACTAAAAAGCTTCTTCTCAGCAAAAGAAACAATCAGTGAGGTGAACAGAGAACCTACAGAATGGGAGCAAATCTTTACCACATGCAAATCAGACAGAAAATTAACTTCAAAAATATATAAAGCTCTCAAAAACCTTTACACCAAAAAAAAAAAAAAAAAAAAAAACCCAAACAATAAAAGGACTAAGGAACTGAACAGATACTTCTAAGAAGAAGATATACATTCAATCAACAAATACATGAAAAAATGTTCAACATCTCTAGCAATTAGAGAAATGCAAATCAAAACTACTCTAAGATTTCATCTCACGCCAGTCAGAATGGCAGCTATCAAAAACAATAAACGCTGGTGAGGATGTGGGGAAAAGGGCACACTCTTACATTGCTGGTGAAGCTGCAAATTGGTGCAGCCAATTGAAAAAGCAGTATGGAGATTCCTAGGAAAACTTGGAATGGAACCACCATTTGACCCAGCTATCCCACTCCTTGGTCTATACCCAAAAAACTTAAAAATATCATACCACAGAGACACAGCCACATCAATGTTCATAGCAGCACAATTCACAATAGCTAGATTGCAGAAACAACCTCGATGCCCATCAATCGATGAATGAATAGGGAAACTTTGGTATATATACACAATGGAACACTACTCAGTACTAAAAAAGAAGAAAATCATGGCATTTGCAGGTAAATGGATGGAGTTGGAGAAAATAATGTAAGTGAAGTCAGCCAATCCCAGAAAACCAAAGGTTGATTGATTCCTTTGCTCTTATGATACTGAATTATAGTGGCAAGGGAGGAGGGAGGAGAGGAATGAAGGAATGTTAAATAGGAAAAAGGGGGCAGGGAGGGAAAGGGGCAAGAGAATAGAAACAATGACAGAAGGAGTTGGATATAAATATACTAAGTGCATGTATAAAAACTCAAATAGTATGAAAATACTTTGTGTAAAACCAATGACTTGGAAAACTGTGTTCTTTATATGTAATATGAAAGGAATTGCACTCTAAAACAATGTATAACAAATTAAATTAAATTTAAAATAAAAGAAAATTTATACTTAATAGAAAAAAGAAGAATTTCAAGGCCAGCCTCACCAAATCTCAAATTATAATGATTCAAAGGGCTATGGCAAAGCTCAGTGGTGGAGCACTCCAGGTGAAATCTGAAGGAAAGAGGGGAGAAAAGGAAGAAGAAAAGAGACATTTCACCAATATGTACAGAAGGCTGAAGTGGAGATGCCTACACTAACATATACAATGTGTAGTGAAACTTTAGAAAGACACAAAAGACTAAATTGTGAAGTCATGAAATAACAATGGATTTTTGAGAAGGACTAGTGGGCAGCACATTGTGAGAAAAATAAAAGAAAACATTAGTTGCATTACAGCATGAGAATTAAAGAACTGCAGTAGAGAGGGTATGTACAGAAAAGGGTGAATTGAACCTGCACATAAGTGCACGTGCATATGACTGTGCTTGTGTGGGTGGCAAACCTCACCCCTCCCAGCTGTTTCCTTTTCTAATTTCATGTGTGGTGCTCTAGAAAACACTCACATGAGCACCATGCCATGTTTGATAGCATCTGTAACCCTGCCAATGTGCCTAGCTAGTTCCTGGTGCAAAGATGGCAATCTTAAATTATTTGTTGAAAAAAAATTCTGATAACTCATTATGATTTATTAAAGTTCATTATATCATGACATCTAAATAGAAACAAATACTTTGTTCCCTTAAATATTTAAAGTGTCCTTCCACCCCTGATTTCAACAGAAATTATCTAAGATAAACTTTTTCAAGCACACTACAGTTTAAAGTGGACTAATAAATATTTGGACTATAAAATGTGAATTAATGTTTTAATAATTATCAGTGTCATTCTAGACTCTTAGAGCTTGAAGGAGGTTAATATACATCAATACATTAAAAAGCAATTCTTGCTTCTGAATAGGTTAACACCTGGAAACTATACACAAACAAACACAATTTGATGTACACCAGGATTTCAAGAAACATCCAGGAGCTGGGCATGATAGAATATGTGTGTATTCTTGGTGACTATAACATGAGGATCACAAGTTCAAACCCAGCCTCAGCAACATAGTGAGGCTTTTGGAAAATACTTAGCAAGATCCTCTAACTAAATAAAAAGAGACAGAGATAAAAATAGGACTCAGTGCTTAAGCACTACAGATGTAATGATGGCTGTGATGATAATAATGATGTGAATAATAATAATGATTTCCTTTTCCTTTTCCATTCTCTGACCCTTGTAATATATAAAAATTCTTACAGTTTTTATTTTGTCACAAGATATATAAAAGCATAAGTTATTATAATTGGAGAAAAGATTTTAAATTATGAGACAAAAGTTTTAATAAGCCTTTGGTGGAAAAAAATGGACAATATTAGAGAAAATGTACTTAAAAAGGGTAGAGAGATAAAAAGCCTATAAAAGAATTCAAGTGCTGAAAATAAATATTAATAAATTTGAACTACAAATCTAGTAAACTATTCTGTATAATATACTTGTACGTACAAAATTGTACTGCATACTAGATTTTACACACACATGCAACCATAGTGTACATAAGATTATGTCATAATATGTGAGAGTTGACTGCACATGCAAAAAAAAAAATTAAAATACAGAAAAATTGAATGTAAAAATATTAGAGATGTAACCCAGAAAAGCATATTACTTTCACACCTTCATGCTAATGCAATGCTCATGTCCACTCCAGGTTGCAATTTAATTACCCATAAATAGACAAGGGAGAAATGAAGGAAAACACCATTTTCTCACAGCTATAGTGGTTTTCTCAAAAAACAGGTTGCTTGCTGAAGGCAGTACATGACTATGTCAGGCTGAGACAGCAGGATCACAAATTAAAAGCCAGCCTCGGCAATTTAGTACCTAAGGAATCCAGTGGGAACATGTATCAAAATTTGAAAGAAAAAAAGAAAATTAAAAAGGACTGTGATCAGGCTCATTGGTTAACCATCTCTGGGTTGAATAACTGGTACCAAAATAAATATGTAACTGAAATGAAATTTTAAAAATTTCCTCAAGTCTGAACAAGTCTAACTGGACCTAAAACAACTGAAGGTCTCACCACATTTCTACATACAAGTCTTTTCTACAATGTGCATTTTTCAATGCTGTTCAAAGAGACCTGTAAAGTTGAAAGTGTTGCCACATTTTTTAGAGCAAAAGGATTTTCCCTGAAATGAATCACTTTATGTCTTTAAAGGAAACTGTGAAAGCTCAATACAGCCCACATTGCTAAACCTCAGGACTTTCCACAGTATAAGTGCTTACATACAACCGAACAAAAGTAGAACATCTGAACATTTCATATTTCTTACTTGCATGGGATTTATTCATTTTGCCATGAAAGTTTCAACAAGAATCTTGCCAGTCTTTAGAAGGAACTGAGAAAATTGGAAAAATTTGCACATTTCTCACATTCACAGGGCTTCTCTATCCATGAGTATTTCCATATATAATAAGAAAAATAGGGCTGAGATGTGAAGCTGACCTGATGTAGCACATCTCCCACATTCAATATGTTTGTTTTGCAGTGTGAGTAAACTGCTTTAAAAGCAACAGGGAAAATTGAGTGATTTGCCATATTTTTCATATTTAAAGAATTATTCAGTCAATTTGGTGGTGTATGCCTTTAATCCCAGAGACACATGAGGTGGAGGCTGAAAAAATCACTAGGTGAGGCCAGCTTCAGCACCTTAGCAAGACTCTAAGAAAATCAGCAAGATTCTCTCTCAAAATAAAAAATGATAATAATAATAAAATAATAGGAATGTGGAACATTTAGTACCAGACTAAATCCCCACTAGAATATATATATTCAGCAGTGTGAGCCCTTTCTTTTCATTGAGGGTGACATGAAATATTGATTTACAACATTTTGCATTCAAAGGATATTTCTACAGTAAATTTCTTTCATGCTTATACGTGAAACAGCAATAACAAAAGACTTTGCCAATTGTTTTCATGAGAACAATTTCTCTGCAGCATGAGTTCGTTCACATGACAGAAGCAGACGGGATGTAACAAAGATTTTTCACATTGTTTACATTCATGGGTCTTCTTTCCAATTTGCATTCTTTCAAGTAGGTGAAGCTGAGCGGATGTAGCAAAGGTTTTTCCATATTGTTTGCATACATCAGTCTTCATTCACATATGCATCACCATGCCTGTGACATTGAGTTCATGTATCATAGGCTTTGCCAAATTTTTGACATTCATAAGGCTTCTTTCCTGTATGGGTTTGTTCATGTGAGTGAAGGTGAGAGGACTGAGTGTAGGCTTTGCCACACTGCTTATATTCATAGGGCATCTCTCCAGTATGAGTTCGTTTGTGTCTCTGAAGGTGACTATATGTAGAAAAGGCTTTTCCACATTGTTGGCATTCATAGGGCTTCTCTCCAGTATGAGTTTGTTCGTGTGTCTGAAGGTTACTGAATGTACTAAAGGCTTTTCCACATTGTTTACATTCATGGGGCTTCTCTCCAGTATGAGTTCGTATGTGTGTATAAAGGTTACTGGATATACTAAAGGCTTTTCCACATTGTTGACATTCATAGGGCTTCTCTCCAGTATGAGTTCTTTTATGTAAGTGAAGGGTACAGGACCGATTGAAGGCTTCTCCACATTGTTTACATTCATAGGGCTTCTCTCCAGTATGTGTCCTTTCATGTCTATGAAGTTCATAGGATCTAGAAAAGGCTTTTCCACATATTTGACATTCATAGGGCTTCTCTCCAGTATGCGTTTTTTTTTTTATGTTTGTGAAGGTAATTGTATCTAGCAAAGGCTTTTCCACATATTTGACATTCATAGGGCTTCTCTCCAGTATGCAGTTTTTCATGTTCATGAAGGTAATTGGATATAGCAAAGGCTTTTCCACATTTTTGACATTCATAGGGCTTCTCTCCAGTATGCAGTCTTTCATGTTCATGAAGGTAATTGGATCTAGCAAAGGCTTTTCCACATTTTTGACATTCATAGGGTTTCTCTCTAGTATGGGTTCTCTGATGTATTCTAAATAAACTGGGATAAGCAAACTCTTTCCCACATACATTACATTTAAAAGGTACCTTCTCAGTGTGTGTGAACATGTGATTTTGAAGACTCATGAGTGAAATAAGTGTTAGAACACCTTCTTTACATTCACATAGTTTCTCTTCAGAATGAAGACATTCATGTCTTCTAAATAAAGATCCACTCTGTGTTATCTTGTGTCCTTGAACACCTGTGAGTGTAGAAATGTCTTCACCATATTGTTTACATTGAAATCCTTGCAGATCAGTATGTGTGTCTTCATGACTTTGAATGGAACTGGGACAAATGAAACCGTTCCCACTAACTGCACTTTGATAAGGTCCATCTCCTGTTTGTATTAACATTTGTGTCTGAACACTTTTGAGAGAAATCAGAGAATTTCTGTATTGTTTAGATTCACATAGCTTCTCTTCGCCTTCCTCACACTGATTGTGTTTGTGTCCAGAGGGAGATGTGATCTGCCTATGAAGAAATGAAGGACATATGAAGTCTTTTGCACCCATAATGCAGTCACATGGATTTACTCTATTAAAATTTCTTTGGTTAAGAATTGGAACCTCATTGAAAGTTTCTCCACACTATCTTATTCATATAAGATTTGAAGCCTTTGAAGTTTCTCATACACCTTCTTTGAAGAATTACCAGCACATTATCAATGCTTGATTCATTCATTATATTCTATTTATTTATAAGACCTATACTTACATTACTAGCAAAATCAGGTAAAGGCTAGTATAGATTTACATTCCTACCAACATGAGGTAAAGCCTAGGTTCACTGACCTGTTCAAATTGCCTGAAATTAAAAATACTGAAAGAAAATAATTCATTGCAACACACCTTCCCTATGGCTATTATCCAAATATCAAATTCACATATACAATTTCATAGTACATTTGCATGTCAAGCAAGTACTTTGAGAGGAATGATTAACTCTTACGAATAAGTATATATTTCTGGTAAAAAAAATCTTATATGAATAAATATATTTCAAATTGTTCATATATTTTGGTTTGTTTTGGAAATTAAAAGATATTTCAGATTCCCTCAATGATTTCTGTTGTGAGTATAATTACCTGAGATTGCTTCCAGAATTTTTGATCTGATCTTCCAAGTTCTTGTCATCCCATTTGTTACCTAAAATGCGAGACCAGAACAATCGTTATTAATTTTTAGGTAGTAGAAATGCTTTGTCAAATCCTAGGTGCATTTTCTCCTGCAATAATTTACCAAATGATTCTCTTTTCATGTTTGATTTAAATGACCAAAATAAACATGTTTCTCTATTTGATTAACTAAAGAAACATCAGTATTACCTATAAAAGCCAGGTTTCTGAGGACTTCCTGCATCACGTCTCTGTAAAGGTTCTTTTCAAATGGATCCAGCAAAGCCCACTCCTCCTTGGTGAAGTTCACAGCCACATCCTCAAAGCTCACTGAGATCTAAAATATTCCAGAAGTATACAGTGGAGGTCAGAATAGACTGACAGCATAAGAAATCTATAGTCAACTGTTGGGACTCATGTCTGCCAGGGGAAGGACTTTAGCTGCTTACCACACCCTAGTAGGACCGGGGCTAAGCAAAGGGGTGTGGCTATGACGTAGCGTGAGAGACTGAACTGCCCTGCTTGCTGATTGGCTAGTTCTAGGCCTATTTAAGTTCAGCACCTTGCCAATAAAATCCGAGTTTTTTGGATTCTCGCTTGCTATACAAAACTCCCTGGGTGTGGCGTGGTTTTTCTGCCCAACAGGCGGACAGGAGACACTCAGCTATTTTTGTCCTTAAGTCCATCCTCGCCAGGTAAGTTGTTTTCTTTCTGCGGGCAGAAGGAAAACCCCCTTTTGGGCCCAAAAGGGGAATAGCTTAGAACTCGGCCCCATTCATAACTCAGCAGTCCCGGCAGGTTGGCACTCAACACGGGGTGGAGAAAAAATTATAGGTGGGCTTAACACGGTTAAAGACGCAACGTCTCTTTCTCTGGCAAAAATACCCTCTATTATGGGGCAAGCATTAACATTTAGAAAATCTGAAGACCCAGCCCTTGAGGCATGGCGGTGTATTTTAAGAAAGCAAGATCTCCAAATATCTGATAGCCAAGCGGAAGTTATTTGGAATTTGTTAACATGGGCGGCTCCCTGGCTCCCAAAGTCTGATTTTAATTCTTGGGAAATGTGGGACAAAGTGAAACAAATTTTAAGAGAGAAATTGAATATGGGGAAGTCCCACCTCCGGGAGTGTATCCAGCTTTATCCGACCTAAAAGCATGCTCCACCTAAAAGCATGCTCGCTCTTACAAAAAACAAAAAGATCTAATCTTTCCCGGTCTGGAGAATTAAACAGCCCCTCCCGGTGAGCGAATTTAGAGAAATCTCGCTCCAGGGAATTAGAAGTTACAGCCCCTCCTTTAGAGATCTCTAACAAATTCCCTGGGGACAAAGGCCACCGGCCACATGGCTCACAACTTTGTGAGCGGGATCTGCCATTTCATAAGCCAGCCCCTGTTGAGCCTTCTGCGCCACCGCTATACCATGAGGCGCTAGCGCCCTCTGGTGGGCTTTCACCTGTAATGGAATTTCCAGTTAATTTAAATCCGAGAGCAGACAAACCTCAAATTTGGTATCCCTGGGAGACTCAAGAATTAAAAGAATTAAAAAAGGCTGTAGCAGAAGATGGTCCAAACTCGCCATGGGGAGAATGCATTTTACAAAATCTCGCTCATCACGCCTGTACGAGTAGAGATTGGAAAGATTTAACAAAAGCTGTGCTCCCGGGACCGTTATTCCTTAAATGGTGTGCATATTTTTCTGATGAATGCCATATGCAGGCTGAAAGAAACCAAACTGCAAATCCTCCCATACCAATAACCCTTGGGATGCTGTCAGGAACTAGTGATCAATATGCCACAGGAATTCAACAAGCAGCATTACCAGCTCTGTACCAAGAACAGGTGCGAGCTTTAGGGCTGGCAGCATGGAAGAAGCTAGAGGAAGGCCCCACAGAGCCTCGTATAGCTGGAATCACTCAAAAAGCTAATGAGGATCTAGCCACATTTATTGAGAGAGTGGAAAAAAGCCTTCAAAGGAAATTTCCACCTGGTACGATGAGGGACCAATTTGCCAAAATGTTAGTTTGGGAAGGAATGACCGCAGATCACAAACTGGCCTGTGCTGGGTTAAAAGATAGATCTATGGGAAGATGGATTATTGCCACCAAAGATGTGGGTTCGACAACTCACCAATCTCAGATATTGACCTCTGCCCTTAATGCCCACACAGATGTATTAACAACAGTTTAAATGGAAAAGGAGCCTGTTTTAAGTGTAGATGACAAGGCCATTTTAAAAAAGACTGCCCCAATGGCCATGGTCGACCTCCAGAATGCTCCCCTGGCCAGACTCAAAGTCCAGCTGCCCCTAGAACACTTTGTCCTAGATGTAAAAGAGGATATCATTGGAATAAAGATTGCAGGTCTAAATTTGATATTCAGGGGAAACATTTAAACTCCTGAGGGGGCAGCCTCCAGCCCCGTTACACCAAGGAGGTTCCCCTGCTCACAGTCCCCCTCAGGTCCATTGTACAGTTCCTATTGTTCCAGGGATTAGACCAAAGATGGATATTTATATATCAGGAAAGAAATTTCATTGCCTAATTGATACTGGGGCAGATCGTACTATACTAAGAAAGGAAGAGATTCCACCCCAATGGTAACTAATTCCAGGGCCTCAGTTACTTGGAGTAGCTGGAAACACTCACTCAGAAGAGACCAAAAATTGGCTTAAATGGAAAGATATAGATGGAAATCAAGGAGAAGTTCGTCCCCTTGTGGCTTTTGGATTAACCTCTAATTTATTAGGTCAAGACATCCTAGGAGAAGCTGAGGCTTACATTACTACAACCCATAGAGAGCTTCAAAATGATACGGGGAGAAAAACTTCCAATCATCAAATAGGGTCTCACCCCCAATCCTAAGGGCCACTGCTCCCCAAGTTCCTGCCATTCAATGGGGAGATGGCCCCCCAATCTGGGTCGAGCAGTGGCCCCTTCCTATTGAAAAACTAAACCATTTGAGGGCAATTGTCCAAGAACAGTTAGCCCTAGGACACATTAGACCTTCTCTTAGCCCATGCAACAGTCCTGTTTTTGTTATACAAAAGGCCACAGGGAAATGGAGGATGTTACAAGACCTCCAAAAAATTAATGATAGGATGTTCCTTGTTGGCACACCTCTGCATGGCCTCCCCTGGATCCCTTCTATCTCAAAAGATTTAACCTTAATTGTTATTGATATTAAAGATTGTTATTTTTCAATACCTCTTCATCCAGATGATTATGAAAAGTTTGCATTCTCGGTCCCCTCAGTCAATTTTCAGAAACCAGATGAGCGATATGAATGGATAGTTCTCCTCAAGGTATGGCTAACAGCCCAGCTTTTTGTCAATATTATGTTTCATGTCTTCTGTCACCATTAATGAAAAAATCACAGCTCACCTTATATGTTTATATGGATGACATCATCCTGGGAGCTGCTGATGTCCAACAACTAAACTCAGCTTACCTAACCCTTCAAGAGCTCTTAGAAAAAGGAGGATTGCACATATCCAATGATAAGATACAAACTATTCCTCCCTTTAAAATATTGGGGACAAAACTTAGCCTAGACTCGGTTTGTCCTCTCAAACCTCAACTAGTCATTCAAAAATCTTACTCCTTGGCAGAGTTACAGAAGCTATTAGGAGAGCTAAACTGGTTAAGACCATTGCTTCATATCTCTACTGAGGATTTATTACCTCTCTTTGAGTTGCTACAGGGAAAATCCCCCTCTGATGTGATTTTACTACAAGAAAGTAGTCTGTCAATATTACAAAAAGTCCAAGATGCCCTCAATTCAACCCAATTGGCTCGATACCAACCAAAGCAACTTCTATATCTGTGGGTTTTCTCAGGTGCTAAGCTCCTTACAGCTGTGCTCAGCCAGATGGAAAATCCATTAGAATGGATACATTCCTCTGTGGGAGGAGCACCTCGAGTTTATTCCCAATTAGATCAATTAGCAGATCTTATAATAAAAGGGAGCGATACATCATTGAGGCATTATGGAAAAGACCCAGATATTTTAACAATTCCTTACCATTTGTCAGACTTTGAATGGATACAGAGAAACAACCCTAGAGTCTCCTATGCTTTAGAAGGATTTCTAGGAAAAGTTGACTGTCATTACGGGTCAACCAAATGGACCTCTTCTTTTCCCAAACTGGAGTGGACTCCCCCATCCTGTTTCCCATCAAGCCACTCCCCAAGGCAGTAAATGTCTTCACAGATGGAGGAAAAGAAGGGTCAGCAGTTGTAGTATTTCACCCATCCTCAGGCCAAAGGACACAATACTTTGAAGCAGTTACTGGTTCTGCTCAATTTAAAGAATTATATGCTGTTGCATTAGCCTTGACCCATGTCCAAGAGCCTATGAATCTTTTCTCAGATAGTTTATATGTAATTAACCTATTACCTACTCTAAATGCCTCATATATAAAGATAGATAATAATCCTATCACCCCTCTGATGATCCAGGTTCGATCCCTACTAAAGGGGCGTAATGAACCTGTGTTCCTCCAACATCTTAGGGGACATCAAGGCTTATCTGGGCCCCTCTCTGAGGGAAATCAGGCTGCTGACCGTTTGGCCACCACAGGTGTATTAACAGTTACAGTCCCATATCAACAAGACCTTCAGTTAGCCCAAGGTCTTCACGACCTTACTCATTTAAATTGGAGAGGTCTACATAATAAATTTCCTTTAGTTCCTATAAAAGATTTTAAAAAAGATTGTAAGAACATGTAAATCCTGTTTGCCCTTCTTACAAGTCCCACCTCTCCAGTCCCCTGGGGTAAATCCCAGAGGCCTATGGCCCAACGCTGTCTGGCAAACTGATGTAACCCATTATGTGCCATTTGGAAAATTAAAATATATATTTATGTCCATAGATACTTATTCACATGCTTGTTGGGCCACGGCACACTCTGGAGAAAGGGCTAAACATGCTGAAAGTCACTTTTTACAATGCTTTGCTATTCTTGGATTGCCAAAACAGGTTAAAACCGATAATGGACCCTGTTTTGTGAGCAAATCATTACAAAAGTTCTTCCAAACTTGGCATATTAAGTATACCACAGGGATCCCATATAACCCAAAAGGACAAGCCATCATAGAGAGACATAATAAAACCCTAAAGGACCAATTAATAAAACAAAATGGGGGAAGCAATCCCCATGACCAGTTGAAAACAGCTATGCTTACTTTAAATATTTTAAATTTTTCCAAACAGCAGCCTTTGTCTGCGTTTCAAAGACACTGGTCTAACCAAACGCCTTATGTAAAAGTTGAGGTCCGATGGAAAGACCCATTAACTGGAGTCTGGAGAGGTCCTGATCCATTAATAAGTGCTGGCAGAGGTTTTGGATGTGTCTTCCCTATGGGAGAACAAAACCCTATATGGGTGCCTGCCAGAGATCTCAAATACTGCCAATCCGACCAAAATGACTACCCAGGAGCACAAGCTCTTCAGGAGTGATCCTTTCTTTTTTCCACAGAAATGAAAACACCGTGACAAATTTCCTGTCCTGCTGTGACTTCTCATCACATCCATTCCAAAATTCATCAAAAACACTATCTTGGACTCCTTCTTTGTCAGTATTTCAACCCTCTACTATGAGAGAAGACAGACTGGGCCATTCCTGTGACAATTATCTGGACTTTATGCTAGATGACTTCCTTTGGACTCTGAGAGAAGAGTGCTATATCTTATGACAATTATCTGGACTTTGTGCTGGACGGCTTCCTTCGGACTCTAAGAGAAGAGTCCCATTCCTGTGACAATTGCTCAGACTTTATGCCAAAAGACTTCCTTTAAACTAAGCTAAATAGATGGACTTTCTCCCTTTGATAAATGGTGAAATCCCTGATTGTCATTCTCTTTGTGTGCACTTTTAGCCCTATAGAACTAGCCAGATTGATACAGTTGGGTGGTCTGCTGTCATGCTGAGCTATAGCCCTACAGGCTTGGCCACAGTCCTTAGCAGGATGCAAAGGTTTGCCATCCAGTCAAGCCTTCCCAAAGGTGACTGTCATGTCCCGTGTGCTCCCCTTGGCCACTTGCTGGCCCTAGGTATGTCCACCTAAATTGCTAGAGTGATAGCCAATGACAGGCACACTCTCCAATGAGTTGGACACCCTATAAGATGGGACATCCCATTTTTATATAAAATGGAGAGACCCCATTTTAAATAAAACAAAAAAAGGGGAATTGTTGGGACTCATGTCTGCCAGGGGAAGGACTTTGGCTGCTTACCACGCCCTAGTAGGACTGGGGCTAAGCAAAGGGGTGTGGCTATGACGTAGTGTGAGAGACTGAACTGCCCTGCTGGCTGATTGGCTAGTTCTAGGCCTATTTAAGTTCAGCATCTTGCCAATAAAATCCGAGTTTTTTGGATTCTCGCTTGCTATACAAAACTCCCTGGGTGTGGCATGGTTTTTCTGCCCAACAGGCGGACAGGAGACACTCAGCTTTTTTTGTCCTTAAGCCCATCCTCGCTGGGTAAGTTGTTTTCTTTCTGTGGGCAGAAGGAAAACCCCCTTTTGGGCCCAAAAGGGGGATAGCTTAGAACTCGGCCCCATTCATAACTCAACTCAGCAGCCCCGGCAGTCAACATTCATGATGTTCACATCATTCTCTTGCTCCAGATTAATTCCACAATTCCAAAATTTGCTCCATCAAAACTATAGTACTCTCAATACCTTACAGCCACTTCAACACTATAATTGGGCCACTGAGAAGGCAAGTAGTAGAGTATTATTCACCCTTCCCTTGGTGGGCTCACGGTAAGTAAGACAGGCTTCCGTGTCACTCCTAACTTCTTTGTTGGTTGTACCTCTCTTATAAGTCCTAACAAAGTCCTGTGCAGTACAGAGGTAATATTAGCACACAAGATAGTATGTACTCTTACAATGAAAAGCTGACTAATTAGGAAATCTCTGGATACATAAAACTCAGCATTAGAGACAGATTCTGCCAACCAGATTGGCTCACTAGGCCTACACACTTGGTACACACAATATGGTGTTCACTAATATTTTGTCTCATTCTGAAAGTCTATTGTTCTATCCTTAAAGAAGTGCCTACAATCAAAACACACCAACACACTCTGGACATGGGCTCACTAAGGAGCTTCCCTTATAGACAACGACTAGACAACATTTCACACAGTTTGTCACAATGTGTTTATTGGGGATTGAGCTAAACCTCAGTGACTACACCAAGAAAAAAACTAGAAGTTCACAGGTGCTTTACTCCAGAACAAATTTACTCAACAAGTAAACAAGTACAATAAGTAATAAACACAACAATTTGTCAATTTCTTATGGTTACTGTCAAAGCCAAATGAGGTAATTGGTAAGATGTCACATGTCTTAGAAATAACTCAATGGCCCAAAGATACTACTTGTCTAATAATAACATGTTTAGAAATTATACATGTCTTATAACAATCTTCTTAATAAATGTCAGATGCTACTTTTGTAAACCTCATAGCAACAATGAATGTCCAATGATTGTAGAAACTCTTCTGAAACGCAGCCATTTAACTAACATATGGTACAGTCATGTGCCATAGAGACATATTCTGCTCAAGGACCTTTTAACCAAGGTTAAACCTCATGTGCAATGGTTGTCTGTTGGGAAAGAGTTTTCTTGTGCCTGGAATGATACTGGTGCAAACAAACCTAAGGCAGCAGCATTTCCAGGGTGTGGTAATGCATCAGGGTTGCAACCAAGAGTCCTCACCTATCTAACACTGTTTGGGTGTGAAACTAGACACCCCGAGTACATCTCTAAGCATGACACAATGTCTGCACAGTGATGGAACAACCAAAAAGAGCCCCTAACAGAAGGTTCCCATGTCACTAACACAAAACCATACTCAAGGACTTAAATGTGTGAGCTCCTGAGAAGCACAGTATTAACAGAGGTGAGCAGAAGATCAAGAGGAATCATTCAGTGTGGTGGCCTTCACAGGATGAAAAGATGAGTGAAAGCAGGTGTCTTGGAGACAGATCAAAATGCTGTCCAGGCGAACTGGAATCTAGTTGGCAAAAGGCCTCTATTGTGTAGACAAACATCCATTTATTATACTTTCAAATGTGAAAGAATAAAACAATTTTAAGAAGCTTACAAGAGATTTAGTTTTATTTATTTATTTACTTATGTTTGGAAAAAATTTTTAAAAAGTAGGCAAAGAACTCAGGGCACTTAACACAGTGTCATATCTCCAGCATATTTGTCATTTTGAGATAGTACTCACTAACTTGCTCAGGGCCGTGTAAGTGGCTGAGGTTAAAATTTAACTTTATAATACTTCTGCCTCAGCATTCCCAGATGCTGGGATTATAAGCATGCACCACTCCACCAGTGGAAATTTAATTTTATGTAAAAATAAGCTAAACAATTTTATAAAAACCGGGCGCATTGGCTCACACCTGTAATCCCAGTACTTGGGAGGCTGTGGCAGGAGGATCATGAGTTCAAAGCCAGTCTCAGCAATGATGAAGCACTTAGCAACTCAGTGAGACCCTGTCTCTAATAAAATACAAAAAAACTACTGGGGATGTGAACAAGTGGTGTCACGTGCTCCTAAGTTCGATACCCAGTACAAAAAGAAATTCTTTATAAGTAATATGTTTTTTAAAAAAAAATTAACACCCATTCCAAAATGACACAACAGGGAGTCTGGAACCATCACAGTACTGCCATGAAATAAAACAGAACAGAAAGCCTGGTAACATGAAGTGGGAGAAAATAGAGCTGCAAAATAACCTCACACAAATATAGTCAGTTTGTCTTTGAAAAAGGTAAGTCATTTATATTCAAGGTGAAAAAGTCTCCAGGAAGAAGGAGGTTCTCCACATGCAAAACCTCCAGAGAAATGAGAAAACACGAGCAGAACAATTAGTACAAAAACATCATCATGCCTGAAAGGTCTGACAGGTTCAGAACATCTACATGAAGCAGTCAGGAAGAACAGTGGAGGGCAGCAAAAACAGTGTGACCTGCACTAGAATTACCCTCTCTGGTGTAGGACAGCAGCCTGACATCACAGTGTGAGACTTTGGAAACTTGCTCCATTGTACACACAGCATATCTTATCCATGTCTGGGAAATTTGTATTAAATAATGGAACAATTTTAATGTCTAAAACAACCTCTCACTCTCCTAAGTCCAAAGTGATCACTATGAAAAATTAGAAGAAATTCCTTAAAAGGATTTGAGTAAACAAAAAGCCTGCATCAGACAAGAACAGCAAATTATTTTTCTCCACTCAACCATCACCTGAAATGTGATAAAGATATCTTCAGACAGATTTTACTTCTATAAATTAGGTTTCAAAAACATCCAGGTTCAGGAGGTTGAGGCAGGAGGTTCCCAAGTTCAATGCCAGCCTCAGCTAATTAGTTAGGCCCTAAGCAAGTTGGCAAAACCTTGAATCAACATAAAGAAAGATTTTTTAAAAATTGAGATTGGTGGTGCTGGGGGTTTGGCTCAGTGCTTAAGCAGCTGTGGGATCACTCCACAGTATGTGTCCCCAAAACAAACCACCCAGGTGTTCTCAGGAAGAAAGGAAGAACACAAAGACAAGAAAGATACTTTTCAGAGAGAACCAAGACCCACATGCTCAGCACTGGTTCCTCCCCAGGCTGGGTTCCCCACAGTAAATGCACAGAAGAGTTTTCAATAGCAACACTGTGTTTTAAAGCAGAGGCCCCAGCACATCTACCCACAAAAACCTGAGGACAGAGCTTTTGCTGTTTCTACTGCACTTTTGGAAATGAGGCCAAGGGACACTGAGATGTGGCAGCAACACTTTATTAGTGGCACCACAGCACAGAGGAATAATTCCCAAAGCCTAGCCATGAGCACAGCAGGGCTTTTACTTTGATACATAAATAATTTTGAGGACATCAAGGCAAGGGAGTTGGGGCAACATATTAAAGAGAAAGTTTTATATTTCTTATATGGGCACAAGCTTGTCAACAGCTTAAGGTCTCTGGTTATACACATTAGGGATTTTACTACACTAAACCTAAAGAGAGTTTGTTCTTTCCCTGTTGTTTTGTTTGCTGCCTCTGCTACTGTGTTACAGGTACCTGCCGCAGCTGCAAGCCTCCATGGTGAAATGTCATGAAGCAGAGCTGCTGTGTGTCACTCTGCAAAACCAAAGCCTCTCATCTCTTAAACTGCCAAACGTCCCATTCTGTCCTACCACATGGGGCATTCAGGTAAATGTGTCAAAGGAGCTGAAAGCAAACTAATTCACTAAACAGCAAAAACAACAGAGTCTCTAGGCAAATGCATGAAGCCTGCAACAAACAGTAACAGCAACCCTGGAGAAAGGGAAGAAACACATTTTCATTCACTTTTAAACAACACCAACAACAAAAGATGTACAGAAAATAACGAGAAACAGGAAAGCATGGCTCATGAATGGAAAATAAACCAGTTGACATTGACCAACCTGGAGAAATATCAGGCCCCAAAAATCTTCGGCCAAAGTATTTTCTATTCATTCATTTATTTGTTTTTTTGATTGTTTGTTTTTTATATTAAAGAATTAATCCATAGGTGCATTAACAAATGAGCCACATTCATAGCCCTTTATAAAAAAATTATTTCTATTTTTGAGAGAGGAAATCTCTAAGTAGTTCAGCACCTAAGATGTAGCGGGTTCATTTGAAATTTACCTCCTCCTAAATAAGACCCTGGAGATGCTGGTATTAAAGACATGTGCCACTGGGGTGGCCCTAGGCTAAACGTTCAATTAAATGACCACACAAATATGTGGAGATATTTCATTTTAATAGCTGGGAAGAATCAGTGTTTTTATAAATTCTTATCAATGTCAGTTACAGATTCAATAAAATATCTTTTAAGTTACATTTTTTTCATAAAAGACCCAGAATAACCAACAGAATAATAAAAACTAAATTCACAGCAAGGACATAAATCAGCAAGAACTACTTCCTTGCTCATGAGAATGGAAATGAGAAAAGCCTCTCTGGAAGACAGCCATGCTCCTACAAAGTAAACACAGTACACTCTACAATTAACTCATCATGCTCCCAGGTGGTATCCCAAATGAAATAAAAATTTTGTGCAAAGAACCCTCACAGTAGTGAGTACACCAGCCATATCCAGAAGTCCCCAACTATAGAAGCAAAGAGGTGCACCTTTCTACAGGTGAATGGAAAAGCTATAATGTAACTACACAAAGATATAGCACCTTGAATGCAGACTAAAAGTGAAAGAAGCCAGTCTGAAGTAGCCAAGTGCAGTAAGACTCCAAGTCAACAATGTTCTCAAAAAGGTAACCTTATAGAAGCAGTAGCAGGGCCCATGGGGCAAGGGACTTAGGGAGCAGAGAGGGAAGTGCAGAAGGGGAGGAGTGATGAACAGGTGGAGCACAGGATTCTCAGGCAGTGAAACTCTTCTGTATGACATAATGATGGAGAATATAGGACACATACAATCACATCACACACAGGAGGAACCTCAGGTAAAGTATGGACTTCAGCTGAAGAAAACTGTTGTTTCCTCCACTCTGTTCATCAAACGTACAACTCTGATTCAGTAACTAACAAATATACCAGACCAATGCAATAAAATGAAAACAGTGGAGACTCTAACCTGGAGAGAAGGGATGTATGAGGGTGAGTGTAATGGTTCACTTGAATTGTCACCTTGATTGGATTAAGAGATTCTGAAGATTAAGAGGCTTCTGTGTGTGTACAAGACGGGGTGTGTCTAGAATGATTGTCATGTGGGATAGCAAACTAAACAACTTCCTTCTTTCCTCTTCCAAGGATAACTCTGCCAGTGATTCTCCAGGGATTTCTAGAAGCATTGGATCTCAGACTAGGGTAGCACCATTGATCACTCTTATTCTGAAGCTTCAGTATCTTGGACTGCTCAGCTAATACGTCTCTAGCTCTCCAGCCTGCAGGTGGCCATTGTAGAGTATGCAGCTCCTGCTCATGTTAGAAAATACAAAAATCCCCTTTTTTGAAGCATTTTTACTATTGATTCTGTTCCTGTGGACAACTCTGACTAATGCACTATATAATCCTAACATAACTCTGAAAAATAAACTTTATTTAATAAGAAGTAAACAAACTAATGTACATAAGAGATTAACAAGTATATACCTAAGAAACAATATTATATACTCCATACCTTTACTGGACTAATGCAAGAACAAAGAAAAGAGCAAGATTTACATTTACAAATTTCAAAACTATGGAGAAAAGAAAGTAAACTGATTTTTAATACTGTTTCCATCTATAGAGAAATGGGTGATTTATCATTAAGGGTCATTATAACTGCTGCTCTGGTGGCGTGCACTTAAAATTTTAGCAACTAGGAAAGTCAGGACAGAGGGATGACAAGATTGAGGCCGGTCTCAGTAATATAGCAAAAACCTCAAAAATTTAATGAAACTTGGTTTTAATAAAAATAAAAATGGGGGAGTGGTGCTGTCATGCACTGTCAGAGCACTTGCCTAGCATGTGTGAAGCACTTGGTATGATATTTAGATCCACAAAAAAATTTTAAAAAGGTAAGGCATTCTGTCCATCCCAATAAAACAAAATTTAAAATAATTATTAAAAAAAACAAAAAATGTTGTGGATGTGTGTGATGGTCAAGTGCTTCTGGATTTAATCCCTAGTGAAACACCCACCCAAAAGGAAAATACTTTCACAAATTTGAAAGTATTTTTTGAAGGACAACAAGCATGAGCAAGTCCCTGGCTTGAATCCCAGCACTCAATACATGAGTAAATAAATAAATAATAGTTTAAAAACTAATTTCTTTTGCTGGGAAGTAGGTCAATAGTGGAGCATTTGCCAAGCATACATGAGGTCCTGAGTTTAATCTGCAGCAGGCCACACACACACACACACACACACACACACACACACACAAATAAATATAAACTAAAATACATCTAATTAATGAATGAAAAAAAAGAGAGTATAATAAAAAAGGTACAAGTGAGAAGCATAAAATACAATGAAATCAATGGAAAGACAATACACTTTCTTACCAAGGAAACCAAAGAGACTGGACTTCCCCATGATCTATACTCTCTGGAAAACATGCAAAGCATTTTAGCAAATTTTAAAATCCAAGGCCAGTGGAGCTGTGCTTGTTGGCAAATTTCAGAAAAACTACTTCTAAAAATGGAACTAGTAAACAATGTCTAAGACCAGCCAAAATGTTGCACAGATCACAGTGAGTATGGACTGAGTATTTATGTAATTCACAAATTTCAGAACCTAAGAATCTAGCTCCCAAAGGAGTAGTCCAAGGATGAGGCATGGTTTTTTTTTTGTTTGTTTTTTAACCAGGGATTGAATACATAGGCATCTTACAGATGAGCCACATCCAAAATCTTTTATATTTTATTTAAGACAGAATCTCACCAAGTTGCATAGAGTCTCCCTAAGTTTGTAAAGCTCTCCTCAAACTTGAAATCCTTCTGCCTCAGCCTCTGGAGAAGCAAGGATTACAGGTGTGCACGACTGCACCTTGCTGTACATTAGGATATTTAACAAAAACCAATATAAGTACACTTTTGAAAATCTGCTTCTTTATTCCGTCTTTCATAATATTTCATCATATTTGGTTCTGAATCAACAAACATGGGCCTCACATAAGTGAGCAGATTATTTCAGTGATAAACACAGAAAAGCCTGGTGCAGAGGGAGCAAAACTGTCAGGCACAAGGGGCAGATAAGGTCCCTGTCTGCTGGTACATTCTCCCACCTGGTGGGGGTCACTAAAATACTCCAGGATCACCCTCCCAGGAGACCTGGACCATGACTCCAGTGTATGAGACTTTTAAGGTTTGCACAGCACTGCACTCAGGTGGATGGTTCCTATGCTCTGGGAGAGTTTGTGTTGTGTCACAACTGTGAGAGAATGCAAGGGTCAGAAATCACTGCTGACATGGACCCTCAGCATCAGCTTCCACACACTGACTGTTCACCTGTTCCCAAGGGATGGGAACACAGCTTGTGGAAAACAATGCCCAAATTAGTTAGCTGGGTGGATGAGGCTTGTTCCAGAAGATTCCTTAGCTCCAAAGTCCCCAGCTGCTCCCCTGAGTGGTTGCACACCACACCTTAACTTTCCTCTGATAAGAATGGACCCAAAGCCTAAAATTCTTTGAATTAGGCAGGGAACAAGAGAGCAGTGGGCACCTTGTCGCATACCCAGGAAAGAATAGGGGCTGAGGATTTAGGATCTTGGGAAGTCTCCAAGGTCCTAAATCCTCAGTACACGTCTCTGCCCATGAAATGATGATATGGTTTCTAACCTAAGAAAGATAAATGACAAGCAGAGTATTTTTATATGTGTGAACTGAAGTTCTCTATGAAGTTGTTCTACATCAATAACCTTCAGGCCACTTGACTTTGGCTAAATAGAACACCATGAAGGTGGAAAGACAAGGTTCTGTATGGGACGCAAAATTTATCTTGGGCTATCCCAAGCCTTTTTTTTTTTTTTTTTTTTTTTTTTTTGTAATTTGCTTTAGTTGCACACAATGTGTTTATTTGTATGTGGTGCTGAGGATCGAACCTGGGCCGTGCACGTGCTAGGCGAGCACTCTACTGCTGAGCCACAATCCCAGCCCTATCTTAAGCCTTTTAATAGCCAATTACCTTAAGTTCTGTAGACAAATTTGACAAAAAATCTCAAATCTAATACAATTCTCAGAACATATTACTAACCTTACCAGACATAAGACCACCATGTTCCAAATATAAAAATACACCTACAGAAGAAATTTCCCCTTTCTTACTGCAACCCACCTATCAAATGATCCCACCAATGCAATTGTTTAATGTATTGATACATAATTTTGTTCTATAAAAGTTTATGTAGGCCAGGCACAGTGGCACCCAATTGTAATCCCAGCAGCTTGAGAGGCTGAGGCAGAAGAACTGCTAATTTCAAAGCCAGCCTCAGCAACTTAGTGAGACCCTAAAAACTTAGTGAGATCATGTTTCAAAATAAAATATAAAAAGGGCTGGGAATGTGGCTCAGTGTTTAAGTGCCCCTGGGTTCAATCCCTGGTGTATTTGTATGTATATATTTATATATATGATGTAATATCTTTCAAGGTGGGACCCATACATCATTCAGAAAAAGTTGAATCCATGTTGCTGAGTGTGGTTAATAATATTTGTATCAAAATGAACTATTTGGCATAGCTGGGATTGTCAATGACTTTAATCCCAACAGCTTGAGAAGCTGAGGCAAGAGTATCACAACTTTCGGCCTGGCTGGGCAACATAGCCAGATATTATCTTTTTTTAAATATTTATTTATTTGTTTTTCAAATTGTACACAATGCCTTTGTTTTTACGTGGTGCTCAGGATCGAATATGGGCCACGTACGGCTTAGGTGAGTGTCCCACCGCAGAGCCACAACCCCAGCCCGCAGATATTGTCATGTAGTCACATATATACAAACAGTAATACTGCCTGTTTTATTCTACTATCTTTTCAGCCCCCAAATTCCCTCCCTCCTTTCCCATCACTTCCCTCTACCTAATCTAAGGTAAGCCTATTCATCATTAGTGCCCCATCACCCTCACATTATTGTGAGTTAGAATCACCATATTAGATAAAACATTTTGCCTTTGGTTTTGTGGGATTGGCTTATTTCACTTAGCATAATATTCTCCAACTCCAACAATTTACTGGCAAATGTTATAATTTTACTTCTTTGAAGCTGAGTAAAATTTCATTGAGTATATATACCACATTTTGTTTATCCATTCATCTATTGGAAGATACCTAGATTTGTTCCATATTCTAGAGACTGGGAATTGAGTTCCTATAAATATTGATGTGGCTGTGTCTCTATAGTATGATGACTTTTAGTTCTTGAGGTATAAACTAAGGAGTGTGATGCCTAAGTATTCCATATCCAGTTTTCTGAGGAATCTCCATACTGCTTTCCATAGTGGTTGCACTAATTTGCAGTCCCACTAGCAATATCCGAATGTACTTCCCCCCCCCTCCATTCTTCCAAAGATTTATTATTGCCTGTATTCTTGATGATTGCCATTCTGACAGGAGGGAGATGAAATCTTAGAGTAGTTTTGATTTACACTTCTCATATTGCAAAAGATGTTAATCACTTTTTCGTGTGTTTCTTGATCAATTGTATTTCTTCTTCTGGGAAGTGTCTGTTCAGTTCCCTCGCCCATTTATTAATAGGGCTTTTTTTTTTTTGGTGTGTTAAGTTTTTTGAGTTCTTTATATATCCTAGAGATGAATGCTTTATCAAAGTTGAATGTGGTAAAGATGTTTCCAATCTGTATGTTTTCTTCTCATGTTATTAACAGTTTCCTTTGCTGAGAAGAAGCTTGTTAATTTGAATCCAATCCATTTAGTGATTCTTGATTTTACTTCTTGTGCTTTAGGAGTCTTGTTAAGAAAAATCATATCCTAGTCAGATTTGGTGCAGACTTGGGCCTATTTTTTCTTCTATAGATGCAGGATCTCTTTTCTAGTTTGTAAGTCTTTGATCCACTTTGAGTTGATTTTTGTGCAAGGTAAGAGATAGAAATTTAATTTCATTTTTTTTTCCGTTAAGCGGGGGTTTAACAATTCAAAACACAGTATTTCTCATCAGCTTTTAAAGCTATTTACAAAAAGCTTCAATTCTACTAGTTCTATATTTAAAAATATCAAGCACTTCTAAATATATTGAAGGAGTATATATTCCACATAAGAACCTGTCCACTATGCACACAGCACTGGTAAATCAAATTGCACGTATAGCAATGGTTATAATCTGAGGTATATTCTAATATGACCATTTTGTCCTTGAAATTTTCCCTCCTTCTTTTTTCAGTCCAGTGGACAAGTACAGGCATATGTAACACTTAGAGATGGCTGAACAAATTCATATCCAAAAGTCATTTACAGAGGAAAAGCTTTCCTATAAATTTCAACAAAAAAAATGTACAACCTCTTTAACATCTAGAGACTAGATGTTGCAAAATTGGGACTCATTTGTGCATTATATACACTATATACACAGCAAAACAAAATGCACAAAACATACAGAAAACTGATATTTGAAAATGTCCAAGTTTGAACACACTAACATATTACCTTTTGCAATTGCTTCCTTCCCACCTCCTCCACATCACTGAGCAAGTACGGACAGTACTACACTGCTCACAGACGTGGTTTAATAGTTCTATTCCCAAAAGACTATTTCATATGAATTTTAGCAAAAAGATATTTACAAAGTGATATTTTACTACCTCTACATTTAACAAACATCGCGCATTTCTAATCATCTAGACAAGACTAGATGTTTCAAGTAAGGACTCAATTTGTCCACTATGTACACGACAATGTTGAGTAAACTGCAAACATGTAACAATAGTTCTAATTTGAAAATATCTTCAAAATATGAGCATTTTGGCCCTGCACTGACCCAGTGGGGTATAACGCTCAAATTTTCAGAAGACAATCCTTCCTAGGAATTTTAACACAAAACATACAAAATTGGTTTACTAATTCTACTTTTGTCATACACTGGCAACCTCTTTAACATCTAGAAAGACTAGATGTAGATTAGGACTCAATTGTCCTTTATATACACTATGTACACAGCAAAGTAAAACAAAACCCATAGACATAAGGTACAGCTCTTAGCTCACGGTAAGCACACTGGCACGGTGCTCCCGAGGACCAGCACAACTCTGTACTAAACAGGGGTTTGGCTACTGCACCACCCCAAAAAAATTTCATAAATTTTTAACAAAGAGAAATTTACAAAATGTGTTATATATTTTACCACTTCTACTTTTAACATATATCAAACACTTTAGAACATGTAGAAAGCCTACATATTTAAAAATTTAAAAAGTACTTAGTATTTTCATCTATATATACATTAATGAGGACTAAAATGCACATATAAAACAATGGCTATTATGCAAAAATGTCTTTTACGTAAAACCAGTCTGGCACAGGCCCTCCTTCTCACTGTCAGTTGTTGCCACCTGCAGCAACAAGACCACAGGAAAGAAATCGGAGGCAGACTGGGAATGAGCAGTTCTTTTTTTTTTTTTTTTTTTTTTTTTTTTTTTTTGGTGTGTGGTTCCAGGGATTGAACTCAGAGGCACTTGACCACTGGGCCACATCCCCAGCCCTTTTTTGTATTTTATTAGAGACAGGGTCTCACTGAGTTGCTAAGTGCCTTGCCATTGCTGAGGCTGGCTTTGAACTCGCGATCCTCCTGCCTCAGCCTCCCAAAGTGCTGGGATTACAGGCGTGCGCCACCGCGCCCGGCTATGAGTAGTTCTTTTATAAATAAATAAATAAATAAATAAGAATAAAAAAAATGGACAAGGAACTGAACAGACACATCTCAGAAGAGGACATACAATCAATCAACAAATATATAAAAGAATGTTCAACATTTCTAGCAATTAGAGAAATGCAGATCAAAACTACTCTAAGATTTCATCTTACTCCTGTCAGAATGGCAGCCATCAAAAATAAAAACAACAATAAGTGTTGGTGAAGATGTGGGGAAAAAGGCACACTCATACATTGCTGAAGGGACTGAAAATTGCTGCAGCCAATCTGAAAAGCAGTATGGAGATTCATTGGAAAACTTGGAATGGAACCACCATTTGACCCAGCTATGCCTCTCCTCAGTCTGTACCCAAAGGGCTTAAAAACAGCATACTACAGGAACAGAGCCAAATCAATATTTATAGCACCACAATTCACAATAGCTAAATTGTGGAACCAACCCAGATGCTCTTCAGTACAAGAATGGATAGGGGAACTATGGTATATATACACAATGGAACATTATTCAGTGCTGAAGGAGAATAAAATCCTGGTATTTGCAGGTAAAGGGATGGAGTTGGAGAAAATTATGCTAAGTAAAGAGGACCATGGGAGAAATGAAGAAACATTTAAATAGATCAAAAGAGTGGAAAAAGGAAGGGAAGGGGCAAACTGGTAGGAATGAAGGTGGAATGAGTTCGACATCATCACCTTAAGTACAGGTAGGAAGGCATACATGGTGTAAAAATATTTTCTGTTTAACCTGTGACTTCAAAAATTGTGCTTTGTATATGATATATGAAATGAACTGCATTCTGCATCATCTCTCTAACAAATAAAAATAAGTGAATAATTTCCCAGCACTTTGGGAGGCTGAAAAAATTTAGGAGAGCTCAGCAAAAAATAACTATGGAGCATGTGTTAACCTAAGTCTCTGTTATCAGAAATACAAAATTATTACATAGAAATACAAAAAAAAAAAAAACTCACAGAAGTTACTACAGCACACATATCCAGAACCATCCAAAGCTAAAAGCAAGGAAGACAAATTTTTCAGTACTGAATGGAGAAACTGTGGTTTAACCACACCAAAGAACATCACACAGAAAATGAGCTAAGCCTGGAGGAATACAGCAATCTTAATATTAGACTGGTAAATGAAGAAAACCAGGCTGAAATGGCCAAGTGCAGTAAGATTCCAAGTGAAAAACATTCTGGAAAAGACAAAATTATAGATGCAGTAGCAGAAATGATGGGAGCCAGGGACATAGGGCTCAGAGAAAAAGAGAAATAGAGAGGAGTGATGAACAGGTGGATCAAAGGATTCTCAGGGCAGTGAAACTCCTCTGTATGACTCTATGATGTAGAATACATGACACACACAATCACACCACACAGAGCAGGAACCCTAAATTAAAGTATGAACTTCAGGCACTGATAATGTTTTGCTTCATTCACTTTCTTCATTAAATATACAACACTGGCTCAGTAACTAACAAACATAATACAACAATGTAAAATGTTGGAAAAAGTGGAGACTATAAGCTGTTAAGAAGGGGTGTTAGATAAAATGTTTAATGCTTTATTTGAATTATCAACTTGATTGGATTAAAAGATATGGATGTTAAAGAGGCTTCTGGGTGTGTCCATGAAGGTGTGTCTACGAATGACTGTCATGTGGGATAGCAAACTGAAGTGAATAACCTCCATCCAATAGGCTTGGAAAGAATAAAAGTTGGAAGAACAAGAAAGTAGCAGCATATACAACTGCCTGTCTTCTAAAATGGGATCTTGATTGCTGCTGCAATGGCCTGAGGATATCAGACTCTCCCTCTCTCTCACAAAGTATCCTCTCCAAGTGATTCTCCAGAAGCCTTAGGTCTAGACTAGGGTAGGACCATTAATCCCTTTTTTCTGAGGCTTCAGCCTCTTGGACTGTGCAGATACTACTTCTCAAGCTCTCCAGGCTGAAGATGGCCATTGTGAACTATCCAGCTTCTGGTCAAGCAAGCCAATCTAATAAATCCTTTTCTTTATAATCATACTTCCTGTTGTGTTCTTCTTCTAGAGAACACTGACTAATACACTATGTAAGACTAAAATTGCTCTGCAAAACAAACTTTATTTAATAAAGGAGTGAATAAGCAACCATGCCATTAAGTTTTACAAATATATGCACAAGAAACAATATTACATACTGAAATACCTTTTCCATAATAATGTAAAACTAATGGAAAAAGGAAGAGTCATAATTACACATTTCAAAACTATGGAGAAAAGCAAGGATACTGATTTTCAATAATGTTTCCATCTGAAGAGAAATGAGATAATAAGTCTTTAAACGCCATTCCAACTGCTGGTGTGGTGGTGTGTGCCTGTAATTTCAGCAACTAGGAAGGTCAATGAAAAAAAAAAAAAAAAAAAAAAAAAGGCAAGTTTGAGGCCCGTCCCAGCAACTTAGAAAGAGACTGAGAAATTTTATTTATTTATTTATTTATTTATTTATTTATTTATTTATTTACTTACTTACTTACTTATTTATTTATTTAGGTACCAGGGATTCAACTCAGAAACACTCAACCACTGGGCCACATCCCCAGCCCTTTTATGTATTTTTATTAGAGGCTGGGTCTCACCAAGTTGCTAAGTGCATCACCATTACTGAGGCTGGCTTTGAACTTACGATTCCCCCTGCCTCAGGCCCCCAAGGCCCGGGATTACAGGCTTGTACCACCACACCTAACTGACACTCAGAAATTTAGTGTGACTGGGTCTTCATCTAAAATATAAATGGAGTACTAGGACTACAGCTGATTGGAAGCGCACTTGTTAGCATGTGTGAACAACTGGGTATGATCCTTAGCACCACATTAAATTAAATAAACTAAAGGTATTCTGTCCATGTAAAACTATACAAAAAATTAAATTTTAAATAAATAAATAATAAGAAGTACTGAAGATGTGCTCAATAGTCAAGTGCCACTAGGTTTAATACCCAGGAGTAAACCTGCCCAGCTCCAAAAAACTGCTTACAAATAGAAATGTATTTTTAGAGTATTACATAACCATGAGCATGTCCTGGCTTCTCTCACCAGAACTCAATAAATAAGAAAATAAATAAATAATAGTTTATATAGTAATTTTATTGGGCTGGAGAATTGCTCAAGAGTAGAGACCTTGCTAAGAATGTATGTGGCCATGCCATTTATCCCCAGAAGTCCACACACATAAACAAAAACAAGCAAACAACAAAAAAACTAAAATACACCTGGGTGCAGTGGCACACACCTGTAATCTAAGCACTTGGAAGGCTAAGGCAGGGTTATTGTGAATTCAAAGCCAGTATCAGCAATGGTGAGGCACTTAGCAACTCAGTGAAACCCTGTCTCTAATAAAATATAGAAAAGGGCTGAGGATGTGGCCCAGTGGTCAAGTGCCCCTGAGTTCAATCCCCTTCCAAAAAATAAAAAATAAAAACCTAAAATACATGTAATGAGTGATAAAAAATGATTATAATACAAAAGGTACACAATGAGAGCAATAAATTACAACACATCAATGTAAAGACAACACTTTTTCTTACAAATTAGATTTCTGAGCTTTCGCATGATCTAAACTCTCTAAAATAACACTGAGCATTTCAGTAAATCCTGTGAAAGTCAGGGCATGGTTTTCTGTGGTTTCTTTGGTGAACTTACCCAAAAAAAAAAAAAAAAAAATACATCTAAAAATGGAAAAAATAAACTATATATGAGACCAGCCAATAGCTATACAGAACAGAGTGAATAGAGAGAGCATTTACATTACTCCTAAATTTTTTAAGCTAAAGGAAGAGCTCCCAATGAGGTGGCCCTAGAAAGAGGCAGATAGGAGGGAACAGGAATTAGGTCACATGGTACGAGTGCTCGTGAAGGGAATTATCACCCTTATTTAGACACATGTATCTATCCTTTCCAGAAAAGAGGTGCCATTTACTATGTCACTGATAAATTATTCAGTGATTAAAGAACATAGTTGGGTATTTCAGGTATTCCCAAAATTGCCCTTTAAAATTTACAATGTAGACGGGTGTAATAGTGCTTACCTGTAATCCCAGCAGTCCAGGGGTATGAGGCCCTAGGCAATGCAGCAAGACATTGTCTCAAAGCAAAGAATCTAAAGAGGATTGGGATGTGGCTCAATGCTTAAGCCCCTCTGTGTTCATTCCTGACACCAAAAAATCATACAGTTAACATCAACCTACCAAGTCCAGACAACAAAAACAAAAGTATTTTCTGTCAAATTCTCCACATATAAAGGACAGAAACTGAAGTTTTCATGAAATTACATGCATAAATTTATCCACCACTATTTTTTAGAAATGGGTTTGTATTCTGCAGCAATAATGCAAGACAGACTTTCTCTGTATCCTAACTGGCATTCTGGAATCTAGGACCTGAATGTCAATTTGAAATCATTGAAAAAACAAGATCTAATCCCACAAATTTTCTATACTTTCCTAGGGGTAGGAAAAGGTAAGTAAGGATTTGTTAGTTTGTTTTTTGATTTGGAACCACGGATTAAACCTAGACACATTTTACTACTGAGCCACATCCCCAGCCATTTTTATATTATATTTTGAGACAAAGTCTCACAAAGCATAATAAAGATGAGATACATTGCTAAGGCTGTCCTCAAATTTGCAATCCATCTGTCTCAGTTTCTGGATTAGCGAGGATCACAGGTGTACACAAATACATGTGGTTGTACATTAGGATTCTTAACAATGGAAATGTAATTAGACTTTTTAAATTCACTTTTTTCTCTCCTTTTTAATAACATTTTTATCCTATTTGACTCTGAAAACATAAAACTAAGCTTCAAAAAAATGAGCAGATTATTTCAAAGTGATACACAGAAACCACTGGTGCTGAGGGAGCACAGATGTGTCATGCTCAAGGGGCAGGCAAGGGACATTCTCCCTCTTGCTCACTGAAAGCCTCCTGGATCACCCTCCCAGGAGAGCTGGAGCATGACTCCAGTCTATGAGGCTTTTCAGGTTGTGCAGAGCACTGCACTGGGGTGGGTGGTCCTTATGCCCTGGGAGAGTTTTTGCTCCTTCAGTAATGTGAGAGGATGCAAGGGGCAGGAATCACTGCTGACCTGGCCCCTTAGCATCAGCTACCACAGGCTGACCGTCCACCCCTCTGCAAGGAATGAGAACAGAGCTTGGGGGGAACGATGTCAAAAAAAAGTAGCTGTCTACTGAGGCTTTTTCCAGGAGACTCCTCACCTCCATAGACCCCAGCTGCACCCCTGAGAGGCTGCATCCCACACCTCAGGCTGTCTCTAGAAGGAGCTCACCGAGGGCCTGAAATTCTTTTAATTGTGCAGGGCACAGGGCAGCTGTGGGTACCTTGTGGCAGCTCCAGGAGAGGATTGTGGCTGAGGACATGAGACCCTGTGAGGTGTCCAAAGAAACCTCTGCCTGAAAAATTCTGACATGGTGTCTAACCTGAGGAAGATAAAAGGGAGAAGCACAAGCTTTTCAGAGGTGTGAACTGAAGGTCTCTATGAAGTTGCATCTACATCAAAGAACCTTCCCAACACTTGACTTTGGCTAACTACACCACCATGAGGTAGAAAGACAGGGTTCTGTGAAAACAGCCAAAATTATCTTGAGTGGCTGGGGTTGTGGCTCAGTGATAGAGCACTCGCCTAGCACGTGTGCAGCCCGGGTTCGATCCTCAGCACCATGTGAAAATAAATACATTGTGTACAACTAAATCAAATAATATAAAAAAATTATCTTGAGCTTTAAGCCCTTTAATAGCTAATTGTCTTAATTTCTGTAATCAGACCACAATTTTAAAAACCAATAAACTTCTCAGAATATATCACTAATCTTACCAGATGTCTAGTCTCCACCATGTTCCAAAACTAGGAATGTATAAACACAGACCTACAGAAGAAAAAAAAGTTTTTTTTTTTTCTGTAGCTCAGCAATCTGATGATCCTACCATTGCAATTGGGTAATGTATTGATAAAAACTTTCTTTAATAAAAGTTCAGGTAGGCCAGGCACAGCAGTGTACCACTGTAATCCCAGCAGCTTGAGAGGCTAAGGCAGGAGGACTATTCAATTCAAAGCTAGACTCAGCAACTTTTTGAGGGCATAAGGTACTTAGCAAGATAATGTCTCAAAATAGAATATAAAAAGAGCTGGAATGTGGGTCAGTGTCTAAGTGTCCCTGGGTTTATTCCCTGGTATAAAAAAAAATGATGTAATCTCTTCTGAGGTGGGACACATACAGCATTCTGGGTAACTTAAATCCATGTTCCTGAGTATGGTCACTAATATTTGTATCAAAATAAAGTATTTTCTGTAGCTGGGTTTGTCAAATAATTTAATCCCAACAGCTGTAGAAGCTGAGGCAGGAGGATCACAACTTTCAAGCAAGGCTTGGCAACCTAGCAAGACCCTATCTAAAAATCAAATTGAAAAGGGCTGGGGATGAAGGACAGCAGAGTGAATGAGACATTATTAGGCTATGTGCACATATGATTACAAGACTGCTCTGAATATATATCATGTACAATCAGAAAAAGGAGGTGTTATACTCTATTTATGGCAACTTATTCTAGATTACCTGCCATTTTAAGATCAGGTCCACCCCTTTTCCCCCTCCCCCCCCCCCATGAACCAGGAACAAAGAACCAGTTACACAACACCTGCAATATAGTCTCAGAGGGGAGAGAGGCTACCCCACCCTTAAATGTCTCCACCTGAGGGCTTATTAACCCACACTTAAACAGTCTTCCCCTAAAAGTTTATAAACCCTGTGCTTTTCAAACCTTGCTCTTGCTACAAACAGGCACCATGTTCTACCACCCTTCCTCCTACTGGGTGAAGTTGGTGGCCCTGGCCAGATTAAAGCCTTGTTTGGCTGATACATGAGTGGTTGTGAGACTTTTTGCCCGCGAATTAGTACAACAATGTATGGTGGGTCAAAATGCATTCTACTGTCATGTATCACTAAGGAAACAAATTGACATAAATAAATAACTTATGTCAAAAAAAAAAAAAAAAAAAAAAAAAAGGATGGGTGTGTAGCCCCGGATTCAATATCCCTAGGATCTAAACAATTGCCTTATTTTCTTTAAAGTGGTTATTTTGACCAAACACAGGACGACGTGTTAAGTGATTTTTTTTCCCTCCAAGTATAGCATTAACAAATAGAAAACAAATGCTTTCAAAAGTGTTATTCTTGCCAAGGATAGTGGCATAGCCTGTAATCTCAGGAACTTGGGCAGCTGAAGCTGGAGGATCAGAAGTTGGAGGCCAGCTTCCAAAACAAGTGGGACCAGATCTCAAAACTTAATAAAAGGAACGGGGTGGAGGGATGGAAATGTCGCTGATAAGTCTCCCCTAATTTTGATTTTCCGACACAAAAATAAAAAGTGAACAATGAAAATTAATACACTGTGTTCAGTTGAAACATAGTAGGAAGAACGAAATGATGATGCTGTGAAGTGGAGAGGAAGGAGGCATTTTAGGACCCAGGAGGCAACTGCAATTTAAGGACTTAGAGCAGCCTTCGGAGAAGCTCAGCTGGGAGCAGGAAAGTGCATTTGTGACCCTGCTTCCTACACATTTGGGAAAGTGGGTGCAGGCAAGCAGCAGGGAACAAAGGGGACACCGGGGAGATGAGCCGATATGCAACCCTGGGGAACCAGGGGACAGTGCCCATGGCTACCCCCCAGTGGGGACTCCGCCACTCTCCGCAGCTCACCCAAATGCCGGGGACCCATGGCAGGTGCTGACCGCGGACCTTTAGCCCTGGTCGCAAACTCACCATTTTTGTCTTCCCTGGTGACCTGGCGTCCTCTCCAGGAACCACCGGTTACCTAAGATCGCAAGGACACAGGCTGTGCAGAGTCACCTGGGGCCTGGAGCAGAAAACGCGGGACCCGGAAATGGAGAACGGGAGTTGGAGAGAAAGAAGAGCCCGCGGAAGCCCGCCCTTCCTGTCGGCCTGCACGCTGAATGGACAGTTCTAACCCGGCATCCCTGATTGATGTTTCCAAGGCCCGCCTCTGCATCTTGACTGACAGCTAAAATTAACCAATCGCTGACTGACATTTATTAGAGTGACAAATTCTTGGCCCCAGCCCTTTTTAGGCAGAGCTTCCTGGCTGTGCTGGCAACTAATCCAGGTAGGAAGCATTTGCTCTGCAACTCACACAGAAGGTAACATCTGGGACTTAGCAATGCTTCAGCCACAAGGTGCTTTCCTGGCATGGGTGAGGCCCTGGGTTTTTACCTCAGCACAGAAGCAAACAACAGTTACTCTGGGAGGCTGAGGCAGTGTAAGGATGGCCTTATTCCTTAGCCCAAGCAACACCATTTTAAAACTTCACTTTGAACCTGCAGTCCCCACCAGGCCCGCTTACAGAGCACTCCACTCTAGTCATCAGGCGTAGATTGATAAATTAAGTCACTCCTAATATCCCTGGCTTAAGTCCAGAGGTACATCTCTGTTATGTTTCCCTCACTCTGATAAGTCCCTGCCAAAGGCAATTGGCACAAAAATCAGGGTGGGGACCACCAGACCAGAAGCTCTAGTCTCAGGATGAATGGAATCACTGAGAAGCTCAGTAGCAACTGGTAGGGATTAAAAGGGCTGTCAGAAGCCCCAAAATCAAGTATGAATGATGCAGCCAATGAACAGACATTCAGCCAGCCGACACTGATGCCCACATGCTGGAGAATCTGATGAGACCTGGACTGACCTCCAAACTCTTTTCCTCTGCCTGACCCTCTGTGTCATTCTCACCACTCTCAAACTCTACAGCAGCCTCTTGACTGGTGACAAAAGGCCTTCTCCTTACAACCATCTCCTCAGCCAGCTATCAGCTCCACACCAGCAGAGGCCTGCCTTAGTGCCTGATCTGATCACCGCTGTCTGAGTGAGTGTGCATCTGCTGGAATTGAGACCTAAGACTTAAGACTTCATAGCACTTAAGCTTGGCATGCAGAGGGAATGCCTGGTATGAGTCTGTCATAATTAAGTGTGTTTCCAGTGCTTAGAATTAACTTATAATTGTTTGGTGTGGATTGGTATATCTATTGCAGTGCCTTACATTAAATATTTCATTTTCTTGATTAAGAACCTATAGTGTAGCCAGGCGCGGTGGCGTCTGCCTGTAATCCCAGCACTTTGGGAGGCTGAGGCAGGAGGATCGCGAGTTCAAAGCCAGCCTCAGCAATGGTGAGGCACTTAGCAACTCAGTGAGACCCTGTCTCTAAATAAAATACAAAAAAGGGCTGGGGATGTGACCCAGTGGTCGAGTGCCCCTGAGTTCAATACCCAGTACCCACAAAAAAAAAAAAAAAAAAAAAAAAAAGAACCTATAGTGTAAAATTGTATTGAGTGATTTGAGTAAATAAAGCATTGAAAAGGGCAGAAGCATGTGGATATTCTTTATTTTTTTGCACTCGACCGCATAAGTCACACCTTTGTCCATCATGACAGTTGGCATAGTCAGCAGTTCAGGAAATACACCTAATGTCTAGGAGAAATGTCTTGTCCTGCCTGTGTGAAAACCACATATGGAATTCAGAAGATTTTTCTAAACACACTGAAACTTTTTATCTATTTACATCTGCTATTATGGCAATTAAAAAAAATAGGACATTACACCTTCTGCAAAGGCATATATCAAATTGGTAAGAACACCACACTGATACACCATCATATAGCAAATCACACAATCTGCTTCCTAGACAGATACATCCACTAACACATGAACTGGATAGAGAAGCTCTAACACAGACACCTAGAAATTCAAATTGCAAAATCACTACAGCATATACATACAGATACATCTTTTGTGTGCTAATGTAGGAGAAAGTATATTACACTAGTCTATAGTATATTGGCAAAATGAGGAAATTAAAGAACATTTTTAACAAGAAAGAAAGTAACCAGGAACTGAGTTCTGCTCTTCCCTGGAGAGAACTAGCAAGAACAGTGCAAGGGAAAGAGCCAGGATTTAATAAGGGAACTAAAGATATTGATATCATTGTATCTCACCCAAAAATAGTTCAGCAAATTATTGTTAGAGCAACTCCAAAACAAATCCCAGGATTGCTAGTCAAAACTATTAAAGAAATAGATGAACATAAGCCTAGAGATAAAACCTGAGTAAGAAAGACCCTGGATAGGCAGAAAAGTTACCCAGATAATCAAGAACATTTACTGGTAACTACACTAAAAGTATAGAATAGAGTTGCAGCAGTTAATAAATGAATTTGACCAAAACATGGGGGGCAATTGGTAGAGTTTCTATTAAGACTGTGGGAGCATGAAGCCCATGCAATTAGAGTTAACAGAGATGAAATGCATACAATTACCTCTATAGTAGAAAATGAATCTATATATGAGGATTTATTGGCAGAAAATAGTGAGAAAAGAGGGCAGGAACACACTATCCCGGAATGGGTAGCAATAGTATGGGTGAGAGCATTTTCTGTGATGGATGTAGGCAGTTTTGAATCACAGATACAGTGGACTACACACCAACAGGCTATTAATATTAACTAGGAAACTAGGAATATACTTAATGATATATAATATACACATATGCAACACACCATTACAGATAGAACTTTTACCTCAGATGAAAAGACTAATAATCAGAGGAGGTCAGAGCACTTCAGACTAACTTTAACATCAGCATTGCATGACATGCATACATTACAAGATGTAGTACTTATTTTAAGGAAGCCAAAGAGCTGGATGGTGCTAGACGTTTTTCTTTCCCAGCTCAGCCCTCACCACAGCAGTTCAGTTTTTCTGCTCAGTCCTCAAAAAAAGAGATTAGATTTCCTAATTATAACAAGAGACAGCAAATGCAGCTTTGGGCAAACAAGGAGCCTCCCAGATGAAGGGCCTCATCAGGGAGGAGTTTCACACCAAGGAGGCACAAGAGCAGTACACCATTCAGAGGTCAAGGACAGAGATTCCCTTCAAACACACACTACCCACCTCAAAAAACAAAGGACACAAAACAGCAACTTCCCCAAACACAACAACAACATCAGACACACAAACACACCAATTTACAACAGGAACATGACATTCAGCAGACAACAAAACCCAGGAGTCAGATAGCATTTTCAATATTAGAACAGCCTGGGGATAATAGAATATATATACATCTACCCTTAAATCTCTTTAAAAAAAAAAAAAAAAAAAAAAAAGCACAGGAACAATAGAAACACATAAATTCCTAATTGATACAGGAAGCCAAGTAACTATTTTTGGGGTAACATACAATGTTATGCAAGGTGATCATATTATAGTAGAAATAGGGAATACAAAAATTAATGCAAAATGGAAAAATGTAACTCTCTCTTTATGAAACAGAGAAGTCATTAAAAACAAGATACTATTAGTTGAAACACCTTTTAAGGTTCTAGTTATGGATCTTATACCTAGAATTTTTCCATCATGAGCAACTTCCAAAAAGTTTAAAAATAATATGACTAAGTCTCAGGCACATCAACCTTCTTTAGTGATGGACCCCACAGTACTGCCTAAAATTAAACATAGCTTTACAAATCAATACCCAATAAAAGGTGAACACACAGAAATAACAAATAAATAAATAATAAATGTTGAAGGAAGACATTTGAAATCTGAAAGAATGAAGGAAGGACAGGAAGGAAAGAGTAATTTCACCAATATGTACATAACGCTGGAGTGGAGAGGTTAACATATACAATGTGTAATGAAACTTTTTTTTTTTTTTTTTTTTTTTGGTACCCAGGATTGAACTCAGGGGCACTTGACCACTGGGCCACATCCCCAGCCCTTTTTTGTATTTTATTAGAAGCAGGGTCTCACTGAGTTACTAAGTGCCTCGCCATTGCTGAGGCTGGCTTTGAACTCGCGATCCTCCTGCCTCAGCCTCCCAAAGTGCTGGGATTACAGGCGTGTGCCACCGCACCTGGCTTTGTAATGAAACTTTAGAAAGACACAAAGACTAAATTGTGAAGTCATGAAATAACAATTGATATTTGAGAAGAAATAGCGAGCAGCACTGTTGTGAGAAAAATCAAAGACATCAATAGTCACATTGCATAGTGAAGATTAAAGAACTGCACTAGGGACAGTATACAGAGAAAAGGCTGACTTGATCCTGTACACTCATGTGACCCTGCATGTGAGTGTGTTGTGTGCATGGCAAAAATCACCCCTTTCAGGTGTTTCTTTTTTTAATCACTTGGTGCTCTGGAAAAACACACATGAGAGCACTAAGCCATGTTTGATAGCATCTTTGACCCTGCTAAAGTGCTTGGCTGGTGCCTGATGCACAGACAGGAACCTTAAATTGTTTGTTGAAAAAAATTCTGAAAATACTCATTGTGATTAATGAAAGTTCGTTATAGCATGTTATCCTTGTTTTTTTGTTTTGTTTTGTTTTTGATTGTTTGTTGTTGTTGGTTTTTATACCAAGGATGAAATCAGGGGCACTCGACCACTGGGCCACATTTTCAGCTGTTTTTTTGTATTTTATTAGAGACAGGATCTCACTGAGTTGCTAAGTGCCTCGCCATTGCCGAGGTTGGCTTTGAACTTGCCATCCTCTTGCCTCAGTCTCCCAAGTGCTGGGATTACACGCGTGCGCCACAGCCCCAGGCTTAGCATGTTAAATTAATAGAAATGAATAGATTGCTCCCTTGAATATTTAAATTGTTCTTCCAAATATGTTTTCAACAGAAATTATCTAAAACATTTTCTAGGTAGACTTCATTTTACTTAAACTGGACAAACAAAAATTTGGAACGTAATGTGTGATTTAATGTTCTTATGATGATCAGAATAATTCAAAAATCTTAGAGCTTGAAGGACATTATTATGGACAAACACATGAAGAAGTAATTCTTGCTTCTGAATCGGTTAACACCTGGAATCTATACACAGAGAAGGCACACTTTGATTTACATCAAGGTTTCAAGAAACATCCAAGAGCCAAACATGGTAGGGTACATCTTTAATCACAGTGACTACACCATGAGGATCGCAATTTCAAGCACACAGCCTCAGCAATATAGTGAGGATCTTGGTGTTGGGGACATTAGGAACATGTCGGCCAAAAGAATAGAAAAACCTAACTCTCTGGTTGTCTCCCACTTCCTGATACAAGGACTTGGCCTAGCCAAGGGGTGTTGCCCTGACATATGACGAGAGATTAGACTGCTTCAAGGATAGGCTAGTGGCTCTGCCAATGTGATCTGCTCATGCTTCCTATTCTCCCCTATGATCTTTCTGCTGATTGGCCCATGTCTTCTATAAAGGCCATCCAACTTCTTCAATAAACTGAGTTCCCACTTTGACTGGCCTCCCTGGTGTCTCTGATTGTCTTCTGCCCTGAAGGCTGAGTGTGGGCCACCAGTCGACCCCTGCCTCTTCCTGACTCTGCCTCACTACTGAGGCGTGCTCTCCCAGCCTTCTCTGCCAGCCAGAGGGGGCTAATCCCGGGTCCAGGGGAGCAAAAAACCCCAGAATCTTGGGAAGAATTTAGCAAGATCCTCTATCAAAATAAAAATTTAAAAGTGCAAGGGAGGGGGCTAAGGGCTTAAGCAGCCCAGATGTGATGATGATGATGATGATGATGATGATGATGTTTCTTTTATCTTCCTCCTTGATTCATAGACCCTGGTAATTATATTTCAAACCTCTCACAATTTTTATTTTGACACAATTTATATAATAGTCATAAGTTATTTGAGGACACAAAGGAAAATATCAGAATTACACATGGGCCTGGAAAAAAACGTGTTTAATATATGATACCTGAGTTTAAAATTTCATTTATTAACTAAGGATGTTACTAAAAAAATGGACAATATGAGAGAAAATGTGATTTCTTTTTTTTTTGGGGGGGGTACTGGGGATTGAACTCAGGGGCACTCAACCACTGGCCCACATCCCCAGCCCTTTATTTGTATTTTATTAGAGACAGGGTCTCACTGAGTTGCTAAGTGCCTTGCCATTGCTGAGGCTGGCTTTGAACCCACGATTCTCCTGCCTCAGCCTCCCAAGTACTGGGATTACAGGTGTGCGCCACCACGCCCGGCTTTTTTTTTTTTTTATATACCAGGGATTGAACTCAGGGGCACTCGACCACTGGGCCACATCCACAGCCCTTTTTGTATTTTATTAGAGACAGGTTTACACTGAGTTGCTAAGTGCCTTGCCATTGCTGAGGCTGGCTTTGAACTCCAGATCCTCCTATCTCAGCCTCCCAAGTACTGGGATTACAGACATGTGCCACTGCGCTCAGCAAAAAATATACTTTCTATATAATATATTCTAAGTACAAAATTATAGTACATAGTAGAATTTACACACATATACAACCACAGTATATATGAGATTATGTCATAATATGTGAGAGTTGATACAGATGCAAAAATCTTAAAATACAGAAAAACTGAATTTAACAATAGTTGAGATTTACCCAAAAAACATGTTGTTTTCACATTTTCAAGCTGATGTAATTTTTACATCCACTTCAGGGTGCATTTTCATTACTTCTGAATGGACAAAGGAGAAATGAAAGCACACACCCTTTTCACACACCTACACTGGTTTCCTCAAAAAAGAGGTTGTATGCTGAAGGCAGTGCATTAGTATATTTGGTGGAGGCAGGAGGATCACAAGTTCAAAGCCAGCCTCTGTAAGTTAGTGCCTAAGCAATCCAGTGAGACCATGACTCAAAATTGAAAAAAAAATTTTTTTAAATGACGGGGATGCGGCTCAGTGGTTAAGCATCTCTGGGTTGAATCCATGGTACCCAATAATAAAATTAAATTTTAAAAAATTTCCTCAATACTGAAAAAGTCTAACTGAATCTGAAACAAGTGACGATCTCACCACATTTCTACATACAAGTCTTTTGTCTACTGTGACTTATTCCATGCCGTTCAAATAAACCTGAAAATATGAAAGTTTTATCACAGTTTTTTAAAAGGCAGAAGGGTTCTCCCTGATGTGAAATCTTTTTTTTTTTTTTTTGTACCGGGGCTTAAACTCAGGGGCACTTGGCCACTGGGCCACATCCCCAGACCTTTTTTTTTTTTTTTTTTTTTTTTTTTAATTAGAGACAGGGTCTCACTGAGTTCCCAAATGCCTCGCCATTGCTGAGGCTGGCTTTGAACTCGCGATCCTCCTGCCTCAGCCTCCCAAGTGCTGGGATTACAGGCATGCGCCACCGAGCCCGGGTTCCTGATGTGAAATCTTTTAAGTCTTTGAAGAATATTGTTGGATACTGCCCCACATTGCTTATGCACAGGATTTTCTACAGTATGAGTCCTTTCATACAACCGACCAAAACTAGAACATCAGAAACCTTTGTATTTCTTACTTTCATAGGATGCATTCATTTTGACAGGAAATTTTCAAAAGCAGTCTTCCCAGTCTGTAGAAGACTTTCCACATTTCTCACATTCACAAGACTTCTTTCCATGAGGATTTTTATATATGAGAAGGAAAACAGGGCTGGGATGTAAAGCTGACAGGATGTAGCAAGTCCCCCACATTCAGAGGGCTTGTTTACCTGTGTGAGTAAAATGGCTTTGAAGGCAAGTGAGAAAATGGAACGATTGCCGTATTTTTGCACATTTAAAGAGTTATTCAGTGAGATGTGGTAGTGTATGCCTTCAATCCCAGAGACTCGGGGGGCTGAGCCTGATGGATCAAAAGCTTGAGGTGACCCCAGCACCTTTGCAAGACCCTAAGGGAAGCCAGGTGCGGTGGCACACGCCTGTAATTCTAGCACTTGGGAGGCTGAGGCAGGAGGATCATAAGTTTAAAGCCAGACTCAGAAATGGCGAGGCATTTAGCAACTCAGTGAGACCCAGTCTCTAACAAAATACAAAAAAGGGCTGGGGGTGTGGCCCAGTGGTCGAGTGCCCCTGAGTTCAATCCCTGATGCCACCAAAAGAAGAAGAAGAAGAAAAGAAGAAGAAGATGAAGAAGAAGAAGAAGAAGACCCGAAGGGACTCAGCAAGTCCGTGTCTGAAAATAAAAAAATAAAAAGGAAGAGGGATGAGGCTCAGTGGTAGAGTGCCACCAGACTAAATCTCCAGTACTATCTCTTCCTTTCTCTGTCTCTCTCTCATACACATACAGCATGAGAGCCCAATCTTGTCATTTAATGTGACAAGAAATATTGATTTACCACATTTCACATTCAAAGAATTTTCCTCCAGAAAAGTTCCTACATGTTTGCGAGTCAAATAGTAATAACACCAGACGTTGCCAATTCTTTTTGTGAATATGATTTCTCTGCTGTATTAGTTTATACATGTTTTTGAAGGGACAAGGAAGTAGTGAAAGCTTTTTCACATTGTTCACATTCATAGGGCTTCTCTCCAGTATGACTTTGTTTATGTATCTGTAGATTAGTGTTAGTAGTGTAGGCTTTACCACTCTCTTGATATTTATAGGGCTTCTCTCTAGTATGTGTTCTTCCATGATTGTGAAGATGACTGGACATAGCAAAAGCTTTTCCACATTTTTGACATTCATGGGTCTTCTCTCTGGTGTGAGTTCATTTATGTATCTGAAGGTGATTGGATCTAGCAAATGCTTTTCCACATTTTTTTTTTTTTTGTGGTTCCGGAGATTGAACTCAGGGGCACTCGACCACTGGGCCACATCCCCAGCCCTTTTTTGTATTTTATTTAGAGACAGGGTCTCACTGAGTTGCTAAGTGCCTTGCCATTGCTGAGGCTGGCTTTGAACTCACGATCTTCCTGCCTCAGCCTCCCAAAGTGCTGGGATTACAGGCATGCACCACTGTGCCCGGCTTTTCCACATTTTTGACATTTATAGGGCTTCTCTCCAATATGCATGCTTCCATGTATCTAAAGGTGACTAAATTTAGCAAAGGATTTTCCACATTGTTTACATTCATGGGTATTCTCTCCAGTTTGACTTTGTTCATGTGAGTGAAGGGTAGAGGACTTAGGGAAGGCTTTGCCACACTGCTTGCTTTCAGAGGGTTTCTCTCCAGTATGCATTTTCTCATGTATTTTAAATAATCTGGGACAAGCAAAGTCTTCCACAAACCCTTATATTTAAAAGGTGCATTTCCAGCATGCATGATAATGAGACTTTGAAGACTTGTGTGTGAAACAAAGTTCCCACCACCTTGTTTACATTCATAGTGTTTCTCTCCAGAATCACTACTTTCATGTCTTCTAAATAGAGAGGAGAAATGAAAGGCTTTTCCGCATATCTCACATTTACAATCTTTACCTCCACTCTGTGTTACCATGTGTCTTTAAACACTTGTCAGTGGCAAAAAGGCTTCACCACTTTTTTTAAAGTCATAGGGTTCCCACCCCATATGAGGTTCTTCATGATTTTGAATGGAACTGGGACAACTGAAGACTTCCCCACATACTGTAGTGATGTAAGGTTCATCTCCATTTTGTATTATCATTGGTCTGTGAACACTTTTCAGGGCAACCAGAGATTTCCTGCACTGTTCTAATTCACATGGCTCCTCTGCACATTCCTCATGCATGTAGCCTATGTGTCCAGAGTGAGATGTGATCTGCCTATAAAGGAATAAAGAACATATGAAGTCTTTGGCACACACAATGCAGTCACTTGTATTCACTCTATTAAAATATTTCTTTGTCTGGTGAGGTATTGGAATCTCATTGAAAGTTGCCCCACACTATTTTCTTTGCCTTTGAAGTTACCATATGACTTCTTTGAAGAATGACAAGCACATTATCAATGCTTGATTCATGCATGATGTTCTCTTTATTTATAGGTCCTAGCTTACATCAACATCAGGTAAAGGATAGGATAGGCTTACACTAGTACCAACATCAGGTAAAGCTAGGTATTCTGGCTTGTTTAAATTGCTTGACTATAAAAAGATTGACAGGAAACAATTCTAAGCAACTCAGCTTCCCTGTGACTGTTACCCAAATAGTGATATTTACATATGCAATTTCATAGTACTTTTTGGATGTCAAGTTCTTTGAAAAGACTGAATATCTCTTCCAGTTATATGTATATTTTTTGGTAAAACAAAAAAAAAAGTCTGATAAGAGTAAGAACATTTTAAGTTGTGCATATTTCTTTGGTTGATTTGTTTTAAAATCTATATGACATTTTGAGGTTTCTTGAAGGATTCCTCTTGTGAGTACAATTACCTTAGATTGCCCCCAGAATTTTTAATCTGGTCTTCACTGTTCTTGTCATCCCATTTGTTTCCTAAAATGCCAAACCACAACAACCATTATAAATTTTTAGGAGCTAGAAATGCTTTGCCAAATCCTAGGTGACTTTCATGCTGCTATAATTCATCAAATTATTTCCTTTTTGTGTTCTCCATATATTACCAAAATAAACACAAGTTCTCTATAGATTAAGTAAAATAACATCATTATTACCTATAAAAGCCAGGTTTTTGAGGACTTCCTGCGTCACATCTATGTAAAGTTCTTCTGGGATAGATTCAGCAAAGCCCATTCCTCCTGGGTGAAGTTCACAGCCACATCTTCAAAGGTCACTGAGATCTAAAATACCCAACAAATGTATAGTGGAGGTCATAATAAATTGAAGCTTAAGAAATCTATATTCAACATGCATGATATGCACATGATTCTCTGGCCTCACCATTAATTCCATTACTTGGGCCATCAAATCTTTAGTACACTCAATTTTTTACAGCCATTCCAACACTAAAATTAGGCCACTTACAAGGCAATGAGTAGAGTGTTTTACACCCTTCCTGTGGTGAATTCACAGTAAGTAAAATGGGCTTCCATGCCACTTCTAAATTTTTTGTTGGTTCCATCTTTATTACTCCTGTGAACAACGTCCTATGCTGTAAAGAGCTAATAGTAGCACTGCCGATCTTACCCTTACAAAAGAAAGCTGAGCAAGTAGAAAATGCTGGTATCATGAAACTCAGCTATTTGAACAAATCCTGCCAACCACAGTGGCTCACTCTGCCTACACAATTAAAATCAACAACAAGGTATTTACTGATCTTCTCTTTCCTTCTGAAAGTTGGGCACTTATTTAAGCATGGAACAATAGATTTACTGAAGGAAACAGGTGAACAGTAAATATCACATTGTTGACAATAAATATGTAGACACAGTGAGCCAGTGTGGATAGCAAGATAGCTCTGAAGCTCTTTGATGTAACTTAAAAAGCTGTAATGTGAATTTCTGTGCTTGATGGACTATGTAAACTGAACCAAAAAAGTAAAGAGTTAAGCCTCCAGATCTTGTGGTGTATGCTTCTCTCCATTGCTGACTCTTCATTCCCCTGCCGTGTTACCCGTATCATGTTGCACCCCCATCGTGCCTGTGCAGCACCCCTGGCCGAAAACCCAACTTCGGCAACTGCCCTGAAAGTGCCGCTCTGCACACGCCCGCTGAGGCCAGACCTCAGCAAGCAGAGGTTAGTAAGAATCCAAGAGAAAGCCTTTATTGGGTTAGCCTTAATGGCATGGAAAGATGGTGATCACAGCAGATGTCATGGACACAGATCAAAGTGATGGTCCAGGCTAAATGGAATCTAAGTGTCAAATGGTACAGTCCTTTTTTAATATATTCTAATATGAAATACTAAAACACTTTTTAGAGGCTTAAAGGAAATACAGTTTTATTAATTAATTTAATTTATTTCCTTATGGTGGGGTAAATTAAAAACAAACAAAAACACAACAGGGATAAAATCCAGGGGAACGAAACCAGTAAACCACATCCTGAGCACATTTGATATTTTGAGACAGCGTCTTGTATGTTGCTCAGGGACACATAAGTTGCTGAGGTTAGCTATTAAGCTTGCGATGCTCCTGCCTTAGCCTCCCCAGCTGTTGGGATTACAGATATGCACCATTGCCCCAGTGAAAATTTATTTTATACAAGAAAAGCTAAACAATTCTATAAAAATGATAACCAGTAAAAAGAAAAAAATTAACACAGACACCAAAAAGACACAATAGAGGGCCTAGAACTATCACAATACTACCATGAAAGAGAAGAGAACAGAGCTCAGAAAGAAACTCACACAAATATAGTCAATTGATCTTAGAAGCAAGAAAGTCATTTACATCCTTGCTGACAATGGCTGTAGGGAGAGGGAGCTGCTCACAGGCATGCCCTCCAGAAAAAAATGGAAATACAAGCAGAACCATCTGAACAAGAATGCCATCATGCCTGAAAGCCCTGAGAGGTTCTCAACAGCTACAAGGCAGAGCCATTAAGAACAGTGGAGAGCAGCAAGGACAGTGTGAGCTTCACTACTCTTTCGGACAGCCCCTCTTTGGTGCAGGAAAGAGGCCTGGCCTCCCACTGTAAGACCCTAGTCACTGAGTCAGGAATGCACAAAGCACATCTTTTCTCAAAGTCATCACAGAACTAACTATCTTAATATGTTTAAAAAGGGCTCTCACTCTTCTAAGTCAGAAGCAATCACCGTGAAAAATTAACAGAAATTCCTTAAAGCTTTCGGGTAAAACACACAGCTTGCATATAGGAAGAAGAGCAAATTATTGTTTGCCCACTCAACAACCAACCACTGAAAATCTAGAAAAGAAAGCCAAGGGAAGCCGGGCGCGGTGGCGCACGCCTGTAATCCCAGCACTTTGGGAGGCTGAGGCAGGAGGATCGCGAGTTCAAAGCCAGCCTCAGAAATGGCCAGGCACTTAGCAACTCAGTGAGACCCTGTCTCTAATAAAATACAAAAAAAAAAAAAAAAGGGCTGGGGATGTGGCCCAGTGGTCAAGGGCCCCTGAGTTCAATCCCCAGTACCAAAAAAAAAAAAAAAGAAAGAAAGAAAGAAAGAAAGAAAGAAAAGAAAGCCAAGGGAGAATTTCTTTTAGAAATTGTGAAAGGCCAGCTTCCGCGGAAATGAAAGGGTGAATCCTGTCGATGCTGGTGGAGAGAGTCAGAGAACACGGGAAAAATTCACAAGAGTCAGGCCATGGCTTCCAGCTAGCTACAACAGCCCTTCCTAATTAGGGCTCCTTCATATTCCTTCCTTTTAGTTTAAAAAAGGTGCTTTCTATTTTCTCTATTTTATTTTCTCTATTTTCTTTTATTTTCTTGTCCCTACCTAGCTTTTCACCTTTTATTTTTGAAAGGGTGGATATTTGAGCCCTTTTTGAGAAGGTGCTGTGGCTTTAAGGAAGCCTAATGCTGAGGAGCAGCTTAACGCACCTAGTTAAGCACATTGCATAAGCCGGCTTTGACTTTTTTTTTTTTTTTCTCCTCTTCTTTATTTTTTCTTTATGGCTTTCTTGCCAAAGCTCAATGGCTTTTTTTTTTTTTTTTTTTTTTTGCATGGTTTTTACCATGCTATTTCTCTATTTTCTTTTAAGCTCATGGCTTTTTTCTTTATACTAAAGCTCAAGGCTTTTTCTCTATATTTTTTATGGCTTTTGGCCGGCTACTCTGCTTCGGCTTTTCGCTGTCTAGCTCCTTGCAGAAATCGTTTTTTTTTTTTTTTTTTTTTTTACTTTTCTCAGCATGGTTTTTATACATCCCAGCAAACACAGCAATTCACATTACAGCTATTGGAGGTTACATTAAAGAATTTCAGGAAACACCAGTGTCGTATAATCAGGGGAAAACAAAATATTTATCCTAAGTACATACTACTGATTAATCTTATCTATAGGCAGAAGAGAACATTCTAAAAATCTTAAAGCTTGTATTATCTAAACTAATGTTAAAAAAATTCCTCAACTCTAGGCATGCATGCTCATAAAGTTTTATTGCCCTAGTATCTTCTTTAAACTTCAACTGGGCCTAGACTTTCTGGCTTCTTCTGTGTCTCTATAATAACTTTTATTTGGGGGCTCAGGAAGAAAAGAGATATGGTTGTCAATATCCTAAATGTACTAAAGGATAAAGAAAAGTCCTTTACAGGCACACGGAAAGACCATTTAGCTTTTCAATGGAGAGAAGTTTAAACAATGGGTAATGCTGCACCTTGAAGAGAGGGGTTATTTGCAAAAGCTAATCTTTAGCTGAAAAAAAACCTGTTTTGCTGTTTAGCTAGCTTCTGGCTAGATTCCACAGGGCTATAGAACTGGTTTCATTTTTGATAATTAAATGTATTCACACCTGGTGGCCATGCAGCAGAAATACACATAGATAGGGAACTGCAAGAGCATATACAGACAAAGTTAATTCCTCTCTAGTCACATAAAGGTGGCATTTTTTCAGCAAAGAGGAGCCAAACTCAAACTTCCAGGAATTTAACTGGAAGGAGCTCGGGTTCAAACTCATTTGCATAAATGAGGAAGAACTTGGGTTCAAACTGCCTCAAATTAACGGGGAGAAACCTAGTTCAATTCCTGCGTAGTGGGAGATGCCACAAGAAATCATGTTTCAAATGTACTTAGTTCAGGAGGCCGAACCAGGAGGATTGTAAGTTCAACGCCAGACTCTGCAAATCAATGAGAAATTAAGAAACTGAGCAAAAGGCTCTTTCGAAATTTAAAATAAAATTTAAAAACAGGGGGGCTGGAGATATAATATGGCTCAGTGGTTAAGAACACCTGGGTTCACTCCAAAGTATTCTCCAACAAAATAAAACTGTCAGGTGTACTAAGGAAGTAAGGAATCCCACACAGGCCAGGAGAAAATCTTTAAGAGAGGATGAAGACCTGCGTACTTAGCACTGGCAAATCTCCATGCTGGGTGGTGTAGAGTGAAAACCAGCAGAGTTTTCAACAGCACCACTATGTGTTGAAGCAGTGGCCCCTGCACAACTATCTAAAGAAAACTGAGAACCTGAGCTCTTGCTATTTCTCCTGCTTTGTTCACTTTTGGTGAAGCAGGAAATAAGGGCAAGGACACTAAGATCTGGCAGCAATAGTTTATTACTGGTAGCAGAGGCCAGAGCAAAAATTCCCAAAGCCTGATGCCTAAGAACATCAGGTCCTTTGCTTGTAGACATAAAAATGTTTTGGGTACATTGAGGCAAGGGAGTTGATGCAATCTATTCCAATCTTTTGCATCACTCATATTGATACAAGTTTGCCCACAGCCTAGGGCCTCAGCTCATACAGATTAGGGAATTTTGCTGCACTAAACCTAAAAGGGAATGTTCTTTCCCTGCAACATTTTTGTCTCTTTCTCGACTGTGGGTATCTTGTTACAGGCACTTGCAGTTTTTCCAAGCCTGCATGGTGAAATGTCTGAAAGCAGAGCTGCTGTATGTCAGCCTGCAAATCCACAGCTGGTCAGCTTTTATGCTGCTAAAGTTTCCATTCTATACTACCACACTAGGATTCAGGTAAATCTAGTAATGGACTGAACAAAAGCTAACTCACTACACATAGCACAAACAATGCAGTTTCTAAGCAACTGCATTAAGCCTTCAGAAACAGGAACAGCACCATAATAAAATGGGGAAAAAACATATTTCCACTTTTTAACAACAAAATGAACAAATAATACTGAAAACAGAAAACCATGGCTCAACAAAGGAAAATACATGACTTAAGAATGACTAGCACTGAGAAAGACCAGACTCTAGAATCCCTAGGTTAAATTTTCTTTGTCTTCCCTTCTCTTTTCTTTCTTTTTTCTTTTTTGCACCCGGGCTTGAACACAAAGGAGTTTAACCACTCAGCCACAACCCCAGCCCATTTTGATTTTATTTATTTAGTTTTGTTTTCAGATCAGATCTCTCTAATTTGTTCTAGGCCTCTCTAAGATACTGAGGCTGTATTTGTATTTGGACTTTTCTTGCCTAAGCCTCCCAAGCCAATGGAATAAGCCTGTGCTATTCGTAGGCTAAACTTTTAATTAACTGTCTTACATTTTAAAAAGCATGCATCTGGAACTAAAAAAAATACATCAGTCAGAGAAATACAGAAATGCACAGGTCAATAAAGAATCCACACTTACACTAGGAGACATCAGACCAACTCTGTTGAGATAGAGATGTAGACAGGAGGACTTCACTCGCCTTTAGCAAAAGGTAAAGCAAATGTAGTTCTCAAGATCACAGCAACACTCCCCAAACAAGGAAATTCTGATCCATGAACCACACTGCTACAAGTGTACAACACCAGTAAAATCTCATGTATGCTCAAAGAACATGAAAGTTAAAGAAAAAAGTATATCAGAAGCAGTGGGAAAGCCTCCATGCAATGGGAGGTAAATCCCAGGGCTCTAAACAGACACAGGAGGAAGAGGTGACTCAAGAGAAAAGGTGACCACTTTGATCAAAATGAAATGTAAAAGTCCACCAAAGGAAATCTTTAGAATACAACAAATGTGGTGCTTTCTTGGTGTCTAAGTAATCCAAAGCACATTTCAGAAAAGAAGAGCTAGAAGCGAACACTGACACTTTCACTTCAGGAAACAAGAGAAAGATTAGCAAGGTAAACCTAGAATAATCACAGGAAGGTAACAAAGAGGGTGTTGATATGACCACAATCAGGAAATCAGCAATCTGCAAAATCAAGTTTGTCATGAACATCAGCATCCCTGATAATCTGACATAAGGCTAAGAATATGGAAGACAGGGACTGGGGTTGTGGCTCACTGGTACACAGCTTGTAAAACACGTGGTAGGAAGTGGATTCCATCCTCACCACAACATAAAATAAATAAATAAAATGCATAAAATATACAATAATATTAAAGAAAAAAACAAAGAGGATGCATAAATTACTAAAAGAATTAAAAGTGTCATTGTGACCAAACCATTGGTCCTTAAAGATTATCATGAACATGTGCTTGGCACAAATTAGATCACTTAGAGGAACTGGACAATTTCTTTGAGAGAGACAATCTCCTTCAACTTACACACAAAAAGAAATACACAAAACATATAAGCCCATGGCTACTGAAATAAATGGAATCAATAATTAACTACTACCCAAAAAAGGAGAGGCTAGGCTCTGACATTTCAAACAGGCTTCCATGAGATATTTAAAAAGTGTCACCATTTTTTTTTTACTTTTTTTTCTCCAGAAAACAGAACCCACTTAGCACCTCCTCATTTTTTCTGAGGCATATGTTACCAAAAATAAATAGATAAAGAAAAGTATTAAATAGAAAACTATGAATGACTCTCATGATCATAAGTGTATGATCTCATGATCATCAAACATTACTTAATTAAAACTAAAAATAAATAAAAAGAATTATACACCATAGTGAAGAGTAAATTATTACAGCTATGGAAAGCTCATTCAAACTTTAAAAACCAATTAACATTATCCATCACAACAAAAAGTGAAATAATAAATATTATCATTATATCAATAATTAAAGAAAAAAGGCAAGAATAATGAAACAAAATACACTCAAGCTTAGAAAAACACAAATGTCTTTACAGAGCAACACCATTATCCTCTACTCTATGTGGAATACACGGAAGAATCATCAAAGCAAGGACATGACATCAGTGTTTTCAAGTTAAGAAATAGGACAATTATTATACTGTTGACAGCAGCAATCTGGACAAGGAGGCCATGCCTGCCATCCCTGCCACTCAGGAACCTCAAGAAAAATGACAACAGCTTTGAGGACAGCCTGGGCAATTTAGCAATATTCTGTCTCCAAATAAAAAATTAAAAGGATTGGGAATGCTCTTCAATACTAGAACACCCCTGAGTTCAATGCCCATCATCAAAAACAAAAACAAAAACATACACCACTTATATAGAACCAATAAAAGGAAAAATACTCATTTATAAATGTGACAAAAATCTGTCTGACAAAAACTACAAATTTCTAATGAGAGTATCAAAGACAAGGAAAATACATAGAGATATTTTATGTTCACAGATGGGAAACCCAGTGTTATCATAAATTCTTACCATTTTAGTTATAGATTCAATATAATACCAATAAAAATTCTTTTAAATTATGTTTTTAGTAATTAAAGATCCAGAACAACAAACACAGTAATGAACACTAAATTCACAGGATGGTCACTACCTGAGGTTAGGAACTATTAAATAGCTACAATCATCAAGACAGTGTGGTATTTGGGACAGTATAAACATGTTCCACTGATCTTCAGCAAAGAAGCAATGGAAAATATACTCTCTGGAAAATGTTGCCAAAGCACATGGACATTAATATGCAAAGGAATGAAACATACTCAGATCACAAATGTCACAGAATCACCTCCCAGTAGAGGTTCAATCTTAAAGTAGGTAAATTACTAAAAGAATTAAAAGTGTCATTGTGACCAAACCATTGGTCCTTAAAGATTATCATGAACATGTGCTTGGCACAAATTAGATCACTTAGAGGAACTGGACAATTTCTTTGAGAGAGACAATCTCCTTCAACTTACACACAAAAAGAAATACACAAAACATATAAGCCCATGGCTACTGAAATAAATGGAATCAATAATTAACTACTACCCAAAAAAGGAGAGGCTAGGCTCTGACATTTCAAACAGGCTTCCATGAGATATTTAAAAAGTGTCACCATTTTTTTTTTACTTTTTTTCTCCAGAAAACAGAACCCACTTAGCACCTCCTCATTTTTTCTGAGGCATATGTTACCAAAAATAAATAGATAAAGAAAAGTATTAAATAGAAAACTATGAATGACTCTCATGATCATAAGTGTATGATTCATGATCATCAAACATTACTTAATTAAAACTAAAAATAAATAAAAAGAATTATACACCATAGTGAAGAGTAAATTATTACAGCTATGGAAAGCTCATTCAAACTTTAAAAACCAATTAACATTATCCATCACAACAAAAAGTGAAATAATAAATATTATCATTATATCAATAATTAAAGAAAAAAGGCAAGAATAATGAAACAAAATACACTCAAGCTTAGAAAAACACAAATGTCTTTACAGAGCAACACCATTATCCTCTACTCTATGTGGAATACACGGAAGAATCATCAAAGCAAGGACATGACATCAGTGTTTTCAAGTTAAGAAATAGGACAATTATTATACTGTTGACAGCAGCAATCTGGACAAGGAGGCCATGCCTGCCATCCCTGCCACTCAGGAACCTCAAGAAAAATGACAACAGCTTTGAGGACAGCCTGGGCAATTTAGCAATATTCTGTCTCCAAATAAAAAATTAAAAGGATTGGGAATGCTCTTCAATACTAGAACACCCCTGAGTTCAATGCCCATCATCAAAAACAAAAACAAAAACATACACCACTTATATAGAACCAATAAAAGGAAAAATACTCATTTATAAATGTGACAAAAATCTGTCTGACAAAAACTACAAATTTCTAATGAGAGTATCAAAGACAAGGAAAATACATAGAGATATTTTTATGTTCACAGATGGGAAACCCAGTGTTATCATAAATTCTTACCATTTTAGTTATAGATTCAATATAATACCAATAAAAATTCTTTTAAATTATGTTTTTAGTAATTAAAGATCCAGAACAACAAACACAGTAATGAACACTAAATTCACAGGATGGTCACTACCTGAGGTTAGGAACTATTAAATAGCTACAATCATCAAGACAGTGTGGTATTTGGGACAGTATAAACATGTTCCACTGATCTTCAGCAAAGAAGCAATGGAAAATATACTCTCTGGAAAATGTTGCCAAAGCACATGGACATTAATATGCAAAGGAATGAAACATACTCAGATCACAAATGTCACAGAATCACCTCCCAGTAGAGGTTCAATCTTAAAGTAGGACACAGAACCAAAGCTGGAGCTCTAGCACGGCATATGTCTGGCACATCGGAGGCCCTAGGTTCACTTCCCAGCACCAAAAAATTTAGATATACATCATAATAGTAAATGCAAAATTCAGAACTGCACTAAAATGACACAGAAGTACTAACAGACAAATTTGGATTTGGCATGATGGCTTCATATGCAACCTGAATAACATGATCTGTCAGTGAAAAACTTCATAGAACTTGATCAAAATGAAGTTTCCATTTTACAAAAGACACACTTAAGAGAATGAGAAGAAATGCTGGAGAGCTTGATAAAATGTTTTTACAACACATGACACTGGATTGGTATTCAAAATACAAGAAGACTACTCAGAAAGCAAGGAGCCAACTTGGAAGTGGGCAAAAAGTCTGGAAAATCACTCATCCATAAAATAAACAGCAAATGCACATGTGAGAAGATGTTCACCAGCATATAATTAGGAAATTTCAAATTAAACAATGAGGTGCCACCATATACCTACTGGAGTGGCCAAATGCCAAACACCAAGAGCACCCAAAGAAGTGAAAACATGAATCAGTGAGAACTCTTTTCTTGCTCATGTGAGTGGAAAGGAGAACAACCTCTCTAGAAGGCAGTCATGCTCTTACAAAATTAATATGGTACACTCTACACTTAAGTCATCACACTCCCCGGTGTCTCCACAAATGAGATGAAATTTAATTGCAGAGAAAACCTCACAGCAGGGCCCAGAGGAGATCTGAAGAGGCATGCCCACCCACCCATGAAGAAGTCCTAATCAGAGAGATGGCTATTGCGGTTACCTGGGAGCCATATGTTCTAGTTTCCACCTAATATTGATACAATATTCAAAGTATGCACGTGATGCACCTGTAAAGCTAAAGATATATAACCAGATGAGGTCAGTTAGAAAGAGTCAGAAGAAGGTTAGACGTCGTCAGAAGAAGAACGCAGTCAGAAGAAAAGAGTCAGGGCAGTTAAGAGTTTGAGAGGTTGCTGAAGCTAGAAAAAGCCAGAGACGCTAGAGAGAAAAAGAGAAAGCCAGAGAGAAAAAGAAGAAGAATATAAGGAAAAGAGTTTAGTTTAGAAACAAAGAGAAAAAGAAAAAGAGAATAAAAGAATCATTCCTGCCACCGAATTTCCTCCCGCGGTATTGTAGCTGCAACAGAGAATAAAAGCATCAGGCAGTTACACGCCCACATGCAGTGCCACTCTGTGGCCCAGAGGAGAATCAAAGAGAGAGGTGTGCCCTGGCCTAGGACCTATAAAGTCACCCTGTGCCAGCATAGAGTGGTACTCTGTACTGGGGTTCCTTATTCACCAAAGTATGGCTGCACAGACCAACATCAGGATAGTTATACGATAGAGTCAGCTACTGCCATGAAACTGGGATAGTGCTGCTTCTATCCAGAGACAAAAATAAATCCCAGCACCTTGGGAGGCTGAGGCAGGAGGATCGCGAATTCAAAGCCAGCCTCAGCAATGGCGAGGCACTTAGCAACTCAGTGAGACCCTGTCTCTAAATAAAAAATACAAAAAAGGGCTGGGGATGTGACCCAGTGTTCGAGTACACTGAGTTCAATCCCCAGTACCACAAAAAAAAAAAAAAAAAAAAAAAAGACAAAAGACAAAAATAAAAACCTGGTAAGACATCACCAAGGTCCCTGCTGGCATGGCTGTGCCAAGGGTTTCTCCACTAGAGGTGCTAACAGATGTCCTGCTGTTGACCTAACAGGGAGTCTTGCAAGAGATTGCCTAACTCTTGTGTCTCCTACTAACAGCCAACTTCCTATGATTACCCTCTCACTAGTCAAATAATCTAATACCCCTTTTTTCTTACATCCTACCTCATAAATGTCTCACCAACACTCCAGTTCCCCCTTCTACCATCTGAAACTGTAAACAATTATGCAAACCTATTGACTATATGGTAGGAGATAACTGATGTCATCATTTCTGATTAGAGTGACAAAACTGTAAACATAAAAATAGAAGCTAACTGATATATGGCTACACGTTAGATACAATGAGTGCTGTAATATTGATCTCTCCCTTTAAAGTGAGGTATTGGTAACATGTAGGGGAACTATAAGACAATAGAGCAGAAGCTGTAATACCTCAGATGTACACTGAAGAGAGGAGGACACATACACATCATGAAAAAACAAGGGAGGAAAATGCCCAAAACAAAGATACTAAAACAATAGAATCCATAGGTAACACAGTAGGTGAAATGTCAGAGAAGAAATTCTGAATATAGAAAAGTAAAATACTATGAGAATTAAAAAATGACCTAAGTGAGTAGATACAGGCAAATATCAAACTCTCCAACAAAGCGATGAGCGATCGAATACAGGTGACCATTGATCACACCAACAAAAAGGTAAGAGAGCTAATATAGTTAACAAGAGATTACTTCAAGAAACAGAGATTCTGAAGAAAGAAAAAAAACATAGAAATCCTTGAAATGAAACAAATGATATGCCATTTTTAAAAACTCAATACATAGTATAACCAACAGACTAGATCACTTGAAAGACAGGTCCTCAGACAATGAGAACAAAATATACAATCATGAAAATAAAGATGACCTCACAGTGAAAATGGTAAGAAACCAGGAACAGAATATACAAGAATTAGGGGATAGAACCAAAAGACCAAATTTAAGATTTATTGGAATAGAGGAAGGTTCAGAAATTCAAAGAAAGGAACGCACAATCTCTTCAATGAAATAATATCAGAAAATATCCCAAGTATCAAGAATGAATTGGAAAATCAAATACAAGAGGCTTATAAGTCAGCAAGTACAAAATTACAACAGGTCTACACCAAGACACATTATAATGAAAATGCATAGCATACAAAATAAAGATGGAACTTCAAAGGCTGCAAGAGAGAAAAATCAGATTATCTACAAGGGATGACCACTTAATATCTCACCAGCTTTTACTACCCAGTCCCTCAAATCCAGGAAAACTGGGAACAACATATACCAGGCTCTAAAAGATAATGGATGCCAACCAAGAATCTTATGTCCAGCAAAATTAAGCTTCAGGTTGGATGATGAAATAAAAACCTTCCATGATAAACAAAAGCTAAAGAATTCATAGCAAGAAAGCCTGCACTACACTACATTCTTGGCAAAATATTCTACAACAATGAAAATCTTCAAAGGGAAGAACTGCAATAAAGGAAACACCAACCAAAGGAGAAACCAAGTCAAGTTAAATACAAAACATAAACAAAAATGATTGGTAATACAAATCATGTCTCAATAATAACCCCGAATGTTAATGGCCTAAACTCACCAATCAAAAGACATATGCAAGCCAGGCGCGGTGGCGCACGCCTGTAATCCCAGCACTTTGGGAGGCTGAGGCAGGAGGATCACGAGTTCAAAGCCAGCCTCAGCAATGGCGAGGCACTTAGCAACTCAGTGAGACCCTGTCTCTAAATAAAATACAAAAAAGGGCTGGGGATGTGGCCCAGTGGTCGAGTGCCCCTGAGTTCAATCCCTGGTACCACAAAAAAAAAAAAAAAAAAAAGACATATGCAGGTAGATCAGATTTTTAAAAGGACCCAAAAATATGCTGCCTCCAAAAGACTCATCTCATAGGAAAAAACACCCACATTCTGAAGGTGAAAGGATGAGATAAAAACACCCCATTCACATAGTCTATGTAAGCAAGTAGGGAGTTCCATCCTTATATCAATTAAGTAAACTTCAAATGAAAGTTAATCAAAAGGGATAAAGAGGGACTGGGGTTGTGGCTCAGTGGTGGAGTGCTCGCCTAGCACATGTGTGGCCCGGCTTCGATCCTCAGCACCATGTAAAAATAAAGGCATTGTGTACAACCAAATAAATAAATATTTTTTAAAAAAAGGAATAAAGATGGGCATTTCATACTGCTTAAGGGAACCATACATCAACAAGACATAGCAGTTATAAATATATATGCCCCCAAACAATGGAACATCTATGTTCATCAATCAAACTCTACTAAAATTCAAGAGTCAAACAGAGCACAACACAATAATTCTTGGTGACTTTAAAACACCTCTTTCACCAATGGATAGATCTTCTAAACAAAAGCTAAACAAAGAAACTAAAGAAGTCAATAATACAATCAATAACTTAGACTTAACTGACATATGTCCAGTATATTATCTATGAACATGCAAATACACTTTCTTTTCAGGATTATATAGATCCTTTCCTAAAATAGATGACATATTATGCCACAAAACAACTCTTAGCAAATATATAAAAAGTAGATATATTACCCTGTATTCTATCATATCAAAATGGAATGAAAATTAGAAATCAATGATAAAATAAGAAGTAAAAGCTATGCCAACACCTGGACACTAAACAATATGCTACTGAATGAACAAAGGGTTGCAAAATACATCAAAGAGGACATTAGAAAAAAAAATTTTAGTGATAAATGAGAACACCAATACAATATATTGAAATCTGGGACACTACAAAGGCAGTTCTAAAAGGAAAGTTTATTGCACAGAGTTCATTCCTTCAAAGAAGAAAAAGTCATCAAATAAATGAACTAATATTACATCTCAAAGCCCTAGAAAAAGAAGAAGAAATAAACCCACAAAAGCAGTAGAAGACAGGAAATAATTCAAATCAGAGTGAAAATCAATGAAATTAAAACAAAAACAACAATTGAAAAAATTGACAGAACAAAAAGTTGGTTCTTTGAAAAAATAAATAAAATTGATAAAACATTAGCCATGCTAACAAAGAAGAGAGATAACTCAAATTACTAACATCTGTGATGAAAAAGGAAATATCATGACAGACACTACAGAAATGCAAAAAATAACTGGAAATTATTTTAAAAATTTATACTCCAATAAAATAGAAAATGTCAAAGTCATCAACTAATTTCTAGAGGCATATGTTATGATATTCACAGGGCAGTTAAACTCCTCTGTATGACACTATCATATAGAATACATGACACACACAATCCCACCACAGAGGAGGAACCCTAAAGTAAAGTATGGACTTCAGCTGTTGATAATGTGTTGCTTTATCCACTCTCTTCAACAAATGCACAACACTGGATCAGTACCTAACAAACATACTACACCAGACTGAGGTTACATGGATACATGGATACATTGTTACCCTAAATCCATGTATGAAGACACAATTCTTATAAAAATTCTTTATGTAAAACCAGAAACTTGAAAAATTGTGCTCCTTATATATAATATGAAATGAAATGTACTCTGCAAAGGTGTATAACAAATTAGAATAAAAAATAAATTAAAAAATAAATAAAAATGATACACAAAATGAAACAAAAAAAAGTGGAGACTATAAGCTGGAGAGAAGGGGCCAGCTACTATTTTTTTTTTTTTTTTTTTTTTTTGTGGTACCAGGGATTGAACTCAGGGGCACTCGTCCACTGGGTCACATCCCCAGCCCTTTTTTGTATTTTTATTTAGAGACAGGGTCTCACTGAGTTGCTAAGTGCCTCGCCATTGCTGAGGCTGGCTTTGAACTTGTGATCCTCCTGCCTCAGTCTCCCAAAGTGCTGGGATTACAGGCGTGCGCCACCGCGCCCGGCCAGCTACTATTATTAATGCTTTATTTGAAAAGTCAACTTGATAGGATTAAGAGATATGGATAATTAAGAGGCTTCTGGGTGTGTCCATGAGAGTGTCTAGGAATGATTGGCATATGGGATAGCAAATTGAAAGGGAGGAACTTCTTAAGCATGGGCACCACCATCCAATAGGATGGTGACTTGGATGGAATAAAAGTTAAAAGAACAAGGAAATAGCAGTAGATGCAATCTCCTTTTTCTCTTCTCAGATAAGATATTTATTGCTGCTACAATGGCTTGAAGATATCAGACTCTCCTTTCCTCACTCTCCCAAACTGTGGATCTCTTCAGTGATTGTCTACCAGCTTCTGGTGAAGGAGTTTACACTGAATAATACATGTAAGCCTTCAGTTTGCAACCAACTGGCATAGCATGCAAAACATTGATCCCTGTTTCCCTGGAGAGAAATGTGTAGAGAATATTCTGCAAACGAGGCGTGTCTGCAAACGGAACGTTCTGCTGAGAGGTGTAGAACAGATAGAGAAGAAACAAGTAGTTTATCAAAAGTAATGGGTGAAGGTGTTCTCGCAAACGAGGCACTTATCACCCCCTTGGTGAACATACTGCAAACGGTATGTTATGCCAAGAGGCTAATCAGAAAGTTTGGCAACAACAGTTCTTGCAAACGAGGCTTTGTTGCCCTTGGTGGGCGTGTCTGCAAACGGAACGTCTTGCCAAGAGATATAGAATAGATAGTAAAGAAACATTGCTTGCAAACGAGGGTGTTTCTTTCTTCTTTTCTTCTATATTGAAAAGAAGAGGAGCTCAAAGTGTTCTAGCCCTAACTAGTTTAAGATATTCTTTAGGGAAAGTTTATCTGGCTGATTGCTGATTCGCAAATTTATGCTCGTCATTGCTACTGGCTATTTGCCTTTATTGTCTATTAATGTTTGCTGATGGCTAATTGCCCTCTTTGTCTGGAAGATGTATAAAAAGGCTGAGAGAAATATAATAAAAAACACTGAATGCTGATCCTGTGTTGGAGTCTGTCATACAACATCTGGCGTAGTCGGCAGGATCGGCACCGAAAGGGTAAGCCCCCGGGTTATAAATTAGGATGGGGGACTTTCGGGATAATTATTAAAAATTCTAAAATTATCTTAAGGAATTCCAATTCATGCAGTCTCTGCACCGAAAGGGTTATCGCCCCAAGGACGGGGGACTTTCGGCATTATCTTAAGGAATTCCAATTCATGCAGTCTCTGCACCGAAAGGGTTAACGCCCCAAGGACGGGGGACTTTCGGCATTATCTTAAGGAATTCCAATTCATGCAGTTTCTGCACCGAAAGGGTTAACGCCCCAAGGACGGGGGACTTTCGGCATTATCTTAAGGAATTCCAATTCATGCAGTCTCTGCACCGAAAGGGTTATCGCCCCAAGGACGGGGGACTTTCGGCATTATCTTAAGGAATTCCCAATTCATGCAGTCTCTGCACCGAAAGGGTTAACGCCCCAAGGACGGGGGACTTTCGGCATTATCTTAAGGAATTCCAATTCATGCAGTCTCTGCACCGAAAGGGTTATCGCCCCAAGGACGGGGGACTTTCGGCATTATCTTAAGGAATTCCAATTCATGCAGTCTCTGCACCGAAAGGGTTAACGCCCCAAGGACGGGGGACTTTCGGCATTATCTTAAGGAATTCCAATTCATGCAGTCTCTGCACCGAAAGGGTTATCGCCCCAAGGACGGGGGACTTTCGGCATTATCTTAAGGAATTCCAATTCATGCAGTCTCTGCACCAAAAGGGTTAACGCCCAAGGACGGGGGACCTTTTGGCATTATAATGGGAAATTCCCAATCATTGAAAACTCAATATATAGAGTTACTACAAGGGTTATTATATTCTATAGAGGTAAAGACCTCTCAAAAAAGATTAAAAAAATTATTTCAGACAATTGAGAGTCATTGTTATTGGTTTCAGTATCAAACTAAAGTACAATTAAACTTAAGGGAATGGAAACTTGTCCTAAAAGAATTGCGGAAGCAACATCAATCTGGTAATGTTTATATCTGTGAAAGAATGGATGCTTTGCAGTGCTATTACTCAAGCTTTACAGTTGTTAGAAACTAACAGTGATAAGGAGACACAGAGCCATATAAAAGGAGAAGACAAAATATCTGGTGAAAAAGTTGAAACTAAGGAAGGGGTTCATGACTCTGTAGATGAACCCCCTGAGTCTGATGGGAATACATCCTCAGAATCAGAATATGACAATGATATTAGCGAGTCTGATAGTGATTTAGAAGTAGAAGAAATGATGAATATTTTTAAAAAACAGATGAAATTAAAAAAGCATAAATCATCTCCAAAACCTACTGCTGCTCCTCGAGCCTCTCTTTTTCCTATAACCAAATCAAAGACTGATGTGGGACTAGAAAATCAGCGTTTTACTATTCCTCTTACAACATTATATGATGATGAGAATCTTACAGCACCCCTTGGTGGATTTATAGATCCCCCTCAATTTTTCCCAATCCTAAGACAACAAAATCCTCAAAATCCTCAAATGGTTGATATACAATATGCATCAATAGAGTATAAATTTATAAAGGACCTCAAATCTGCTGTATCTCAGTATGGTCCTCAATCACCTTATGTGTTGGGGATGCTTGAAAATTTAGGAACATCTAGATTACTAATCCCCTTGGATTGGGAAGCTTTAGCTAAAACAGTTTTAGAAGGATCTCAATGGTTACAATTAAAGAGCTGGTGGGAGGATGAAGCTAGGAAACAAGCGAGAGAAAATGAAACTCAAAATCCTCCGGGACCTATGGAAGATAAATTAATGGGGGAAGGGCCTTATAGAACGTTAAGAGAACAAGCTCAATATACAGATGGTGATATCCAACAAGTCCGGCAAGTATTCTTGCGGGCTTGGAGGCGTGTAATTCCAACAGGACAGTCCCAGCCATCCTTTGTTAAAACTATTCAAGGAGCTACTGAACCTTATACTGATTTTTTGTCTCGCTTGCGTACAGCAGTTATCAGAGCTGTGGGGCAAGATCAAGTTGCAAAGGTTTTGCTGGAAACACTAGCCTTTGAAAATGCTAACCCAGAGTGTAAACGAATATTGGGGCCATTAAAGGGACAAAATGCTTCTTTAGGAGAATATGTTAGAGCTTGTGCTGGGGTAGGTGGCCTTGAACATCAGGCCTCTGTCTTTGCTGCTGTTATGGCTGGAGCCTTGAAACCTGATAAGACAGGAAACTGTTTCAATTGTGGAAAAGCTGGGCACTTTCGAAAAAATTGTCAAAAGCTTAAGAGAATTTATCTAATCCCAATAAAAACAGAAGATTTCCAACTAAAATTTGCCAGCGTTGTCGCCGAGGCAAACATTGGACTAAGGAATGCCGATCTAAAACTGATATAGATGGAAATCCGTTTGCCCAGTTCGGGAAACTTCCAAATGGGCCCTCATCCCTGGGGCCCACAAACAATACCGGGGATCAATACTCCAAGGTACCCAGTGAATCCAGCTCCCAATGCATACCCACAAACTACCAATCCCAACATAGTGCTAAATTAACAGTTGATAGTTTATATGCAGCCACTCAAAAAAGTGCAGCTGCTGATTTGCCTGTTAGTGAGAATATTTTGATTTCTCCGGGTGGAGGAGTCTATAAAATTAAAACTGGTGTTTTTGGACCTCTTCCTGCCGGGAGTTTTGGACTAATTGTGGGACGAAGCAGTTCTGCTCTTCGTGGTATTCATGTTATTCCTGGCATTATAGATTCCGATTTTACTGGTGAAATCTTAATTATGGCTTACTCAACGCAGACTCTATCATTGGTAATAATGGGGAACGTATTGCTCAAATTTTATACTTTTGCCATACTTTCAATTCCCTTCTAAGGGTAATCCTCGGACTGGAGGTTTTGGAAGCACAGGAAAATATATTTTTTGGGAAACAATGATTACAGATCAGAGACCTTCTATGACTTTAAATATTCTAGGAAAGTATTTTGAAGGATTGATAGACACAGGGGCTGATGTTTCAGTAATTTCTATCAAGGACTGGCCTCAAGAGTGGCCTAAACACAAATGTCAAAATAACTCTTACTGGTTTAGGTGCTGTGGCTGATGTCCTGGATTAGTGCTGGGCCCCTTTCCTGTAATACCCTAGATTCTGTTCATTTCTCTGCTTATTTTTATATTATCAATGTTCCTATTAATATTTGGGGAAGAGATATTTTATCTCAACTTAATGCATACCTCCAAATTCCTTCAAAAAAACTGATAGCCACTGTTCAGTCCCCTCGAGCAATGCCTTTAACTTGGCTAACCAATAACCCTAAATGGATTGAGCAGTGGCCTCTTAAAAAAGAAAAGCTCGAGGTATTAAAACAATTAGTTCAAGCACAATTACATGCTGGACATATTGAATATTCTACTTCTCCCTGGAATTCACCAGTTTTTGTCATAAAAAAGAAGTCTGGAAAATGGCGATTATTTGACTGATCTACGAGAAATTAATAAGTGTATTAAACCCATGGGAGGACTACAACTTGGGCTCCCTTCCCCTGCAATGATTCCTAACAATTGGTTAATTACTGTTATTGATTTAAAAGATTGTTTCTTTACTATTCCCCTACAACCACAGGACAAGGAAAAGTTTGCTTTTACAGTTCCTGAGTATAATCATAATCAACCAGTAAAGCGATATCAGTGGACAGTTTTACCTCAAGGCATGATTAATAGTCCTACTTTATGTCAAGAGTTTGTTAGTAGAGCTTTAGAACCTGTACGTCGACAATTTCCATCTTTTATTTTATACCATTATATTGATGATCTTTTGCTTGCGTCCCCTACGCAACAAGAACAAGAAATATTCTTAAAAGCTGTCACTTCTGCATTATCTGCTTATAATCTACAAATTGCACCAGAGAAAGTGCAAGTCAAATATCCTTATTCTTATTTAGGATTCCTTTTAGATAGACAGAAAATAACTCCTCATAAAATTCAAATACGCAAAGATCATTTAAAAACCTTAAATGATTTTCAGAAACTTTTAGGGGGATATTAATTGGATTCGTTCTGCTGTGGGTATTCCTACATATAAATTACAACATTTATTTGCTACCTTAGAAGGTGATTCTGATTTAAAAAGCCCCAGAATTTTGACTAAACAAGCTGAAGAGGAGTTACAATTTGTAGAACAGCGCTTGAATGAAGGAAACCTATCTTATCTTGAATTACAATATCCTATTTCTTTGATTCTCTTTCATACCCCTCATTCACCATCGGGAGTATTGACTCAGAATAACCAAATACTAGAATGGATATTTTTACCTAATAAATATAATAAACGTTTAACTACTTATATCGATAAGTTAGCCTTTTTAATTCTCAAAGGAAGAACGAGACTTTTGCAATTAAACGGCAGTGAACCTTCAGTCATTGTTACTCAACTATCTAATCCTCGTATTACTAATAATTTACAATTTAATGAAAATTGGCAAATTGCCTTGGCTGGATATACTGGTGCAATAGGATTTGATTTTTTCCGTAAACACTCTGTTATCTTAAAAAACCCTATATCCTCTGTTCCCCTTCAAGGACTCACTGTTTTTAAGATGCTAATAAAACATCTGCAGGATATTGGACAACTAAACAGTAAAAGTATTCCCATAATTTTCTTCTGTTCAACCTGCTGAACTATGGGCAATTATTATGGTTTTGATGGATTTCCCTAATCTTCCTTTAAACATTATTTCTGATTCACAGTATGCTGTTCTTGTTTGTACTTATATTTCTTCTGTTTCTCTTTCTATTACTCCTAAAAATCAACTTGAAAAATTATTTGCTTATGCTCAATCTCTTTTATTACAAAGAACCGATTCTATTTATATTACTCATATAAGATCTCATTCTTCCTTACCTGGACCTATTACTGCCGGAAATGCTAATATTGATCAACTTCTGTTTCCCTTACAGAAAGCACAAAATGAACATTCTTTACAGCATACTAATGCTAAAGGACTCTATAAAAGATATAATATTACTCATCGTCAAGCTAAACAAGTTATTGCTAACTGCCCTTCTTGTGCTCCTTTTCATAACCCTTGTTATCCTCCAGGTGTTAACCGTAGAGGATTGCACTCTAATGATATTTGGCAAATGGATGTTGTCATTATTCCCTCTTTCGGTCGCACTAAATATGTACATCATACTATTGACACACACACACATTTTTCAGTGGGCTACTGCTTTATCCTCTGAAAAAGCGGATGCAGTAATTTCTCATTTATTATTATGTTTTGCTATTATGGGGGTACCAACAGAAATTAAAACTGACAATGCTCCTGCTTATACTTCTCAAAAATTATTTAATTTTTTACAGCGCTTTTTTTTTTTTTTTTTTTTTTAAGTATTTTTTTATTTATTTGCTTTAGTTGTACACAATGCGTTTTATTCAATGAGTTTTATTTGTACGTGGTGCTGAGGATCGAACCCAGGTCGCCCACGTGCTAGGCGAGCGCTCTACCGCTGAGCCACAATCCCAGCCCCAACAGCGCTTTAATATAACACATACTTTTGGTATTCCCTATAATAGTCAAGGTCAAGCTATTATTGAAAGGGCTAACCGCACCCTTCGTGAATATATTCAAAAATTAAAAAGGGGGGATATGCAGATAGCCTACACACCTCAAAACATTCTTCATAGAACCTTATTAACCTTAAATTTTTTGAATGTTTGGTCTGCAACAGACCTTCCCTCAGCACAGAAGCATTTCTCCAGGGAAAAATCCACATTGTTTAAACAGTTAAAAATACCCATTTGGTATAAGAATGAAAATAAAGAATGGGAATCTGGATTGTTACATCACATGGGGAGGGGATTTGCTCTTATTTCAACAGGTGAAGCGCCTTTTTGGATTCCTTCAAGATTTCTTAAGTTGCAGGATGAGCGATCCTTTCGTCAGACAATTTCAGGAATTGTCAACCCAGAGAACCCTCACCATGGCAACCAGAACAACGGATCCTCCGACATGGGGACAAATGAAAAGGTTAACCCAGGAAGCTGAGCATACTCTACAAAAAGCGAATCAACCTTTGAATCCCACTAATCTTTTGTTGGCAATGCTTGCGGTCATCAACTGTCAGGTAAGCCTGGTTTATGCTGACCCCTTTGCTTATTGGGCATATATTCCTAATCCTCCTTTAGTTCGTGGAGTATCTTGGGGAGAACCTGAGGTGCACGTATGTACTAACACTTCTAATTTTTTCCCTCCCCCGGAATGCGGAGGTATTGAAGATGTTTCCTTTCATAATAATCTTTACAATGTTTCTAACATAACTATAGCTATGGAAGGTTCTCCTTTATGTATAGGACATCATTCTTTCTGTTTACCTATTTATTCTTATAATGCTTCTCATACTTTTAATACCTGGGGAGTTAATTATAAAGGGTACTCCACTGCTGTCTTTACTGTTATGGTTTCATCCCGAGGCTTTAATACCTCTCGGGAATATTTAAATTCTTCATCTTTAACTAATGAGGAATATTTTGTACATACGCATTTATCTTTATGCTCTGCTAAATATTTTGAAGCTTCTCTTTATCATCTTGAATGGGAAAAATGTCGCGATCATCATCCTAAAATAGTTATACAGTATGAAAATCTTACTATTGTTGATTGGAGTCCAGATCACTCAGAATTTATAGAAAGCTGGTCAAATCATACCCTTAGATGGCATAATCTCAATGGAACATTAAATGCATATGGTAATGAGACGATTAAGATGCAGCATTATGCCTTAGTGCCTCCAATATTGCAACATTTTAAGTTTCCTATTCCACAAGGAGACATTTGGAAGATTTGGGCTGTATCTGGTAAACTGATTGTGTGGACTGGTAACTTTACTCTAAACATGTCTAGTCCTTCCCCTTTTGAAGTACATCTACATAAAAATAGAACTTACTTTGCATCTGCTTGTGTAACTTTCCCTTATTCCATGTTAATAGGGAATTGGTCTTGGAACAATTCATGGGGAACTATTTCTTGTGGTGATTGTAATTTGACACAATGTATTAATGCTAACAAATGGAAACATATAGAAGAAAAGGCTTACTCTTTACTTATTGTAAAAGCTCGTACAGAATTATGGATGCCTATTAATCTAACGCGCCCTTGGTCTGATTCTTTATCTGTAACACATTTATATAATGCTGTGCAAATTTTATTGCATCGCTCTCGAAGAATGATAGGAGCAATTGTTGCTTCAATTCTTGCTGTTGCTTCTGTCACTGCTACTGCTACTATAGCGGGACTTGCTCTCCATCAAGGACTTCAGACTGCTGATTTTGTGCGAAATTGGCATCAAGATGCTTATTTATTATGGCAACAGCAAAAGGACCTGGACACTCAGCTTGCTACAGATGTGCTTAACCTACAACATACGGTATCCTGGCTTGGAGATCAAATAACACTTTTGGCCACGCGCAGCGTTTTGAAATGTGACTGAATTCTTCTCATTTTTGCATAACTCCTGTGCCTTATAATATTAGTGAATCTTGGGACAAAGTTCGGAAACATTTGACTGGACACCAAAATTTAACTGTGGAAATCATGGAATTAGAAAAAACTATTATGGACACTTTTAGTAAAAAGTTGCCTGATATAACAGGATCTGACATTATTCAAGGACTTACCACCAGTATTGCTAATCTTAATCCATTGGGTTATAACTCTACTATGTTATTCACTTCCTTGGGTAGTATTATATTAATTTCTCTTGTATGCTTTGTTTTGTATATAGTCTTCCAGCGCTATAAGAAACAACAGCAATTGAACCACGACAAAAAAACTGCTCTTATCGCTTCAGCCTTGGCATCTTACGAAAACAGAAAGGGGGAGATGTAGAGAATCAGAAGAAGAACAACAAGATTCCTTGCAAACGAGGCCTTGTTGTCCTCGGTGGGCGTGTCTGCAAACGGAACGTTCTGCTGAGAGGTGTAGAACAGATAGAGAAGAAACAAGTAGTTTATCAAAAGTAATGGGTGAAGGTGTTCTCGCAAACGAGGCACTTATCACCCCCTTGGTGAACATACTGCAAACGGTATGTTATGCCAAGAGGCTAATCAGAAAGTTTGGCAACAACAGTTCTTGCAAACGAGGCTTTGTTGCCCTTGGTGGGCGTGTCTGCAAACGGAACGTCTTGCCAAGAGATATAGAATAGATAGTAAAGAAACATTGCTTGCAAACGAGGGTGTTTCTTTCTTGTTTCTTCTATATTGAAAAGAAGAGGAGCTCAAAGTGTTCTAGCCCTAACTAGTTTAAGATATTCTTTAGGGAAAGTTTATCTGGCTGATTGCTGATTCGCAAATTTATGCTCGTCATTGCTACTGGCTATTTGCCTTTATTGTCTATTAATGTTTGCTGATGGCTAATTGCCCTCTTTGTCTGGAAGATGTATAAAAAGGCTGAGAGAAATATAATAAAAAACACTGCATGCTGATCCTGTGTTGGAGTCTGTCATACAACAGAAATGGGATGATAAGACTATAAAAGTCATTCCAACTGCTGGTGTGGTATTGTACACATGTGTTTTCAGCAACTAGAGAGTTCGAGGCAGGAAAATGGCAAGTATAACTCCAGGCTCAGCAACTTAGCAAGACACTCAAAAATTTAGTGAGACTTGGTCTTCATCAAAAATACAAATGAGAGCTGGGCATGGTGGCACACGACTGTAATCCCAGAACTTGGAAAGCTGAGGCAGGAGGATGGCAAGTTCAAAGCCATCCTTAGCAATGGTGAGGCACTTAGCAACTCAGTGAGACCCTGTCTCTAATAAAATACAAAAAAGGGCTGGGGATGTGGTCCAGTGGCCGAGTGCCCCTGAGTTCAATCCCTAATACAAAAAAAAAAAAAAAAAAGGCCTGGGACTGTAGCTGAGTGGCAGAGCACTTGCTAGTATATGTGAGGTACTGGGTATGATCATTATCACCACATCAATATCAATAAAATAAAGCCATTCTGTCCATGTACAACTATACAAAAAATAAAAATAAATGCATAAATAAATAATAAGAAGGGCTGAGGATGTGCTCCATGGTCAAGTGCCTCTAGGTTTAATGACCAGGAACACTCCTGCCCCCCTCCAAAAAGCTGCTCGCAAAGTTGAAATTTATTTATGGAGGATAACTTAAGCATGAGCATGTCCTGGCTTCAATCCCAAGCACTTTATAATTAAGAAAATAAATAAACAACAGATTATATACTAATTTTCATGGGCTGCAGAGTAGCTCATTATTAGAGAACTTGCCAAGCATGTATGTGGTCCTTAGTTCAATCCCCAGCAGTACACACACACACACACACACACACAAAAAAAAAAAAAAAAAAAAAAAAAAACTAAAATACATGTAATGAGTGAGAAAATGAATTAAATTATGGCATTCACGGGTAAATGGATGAAGTTAGAGAATATAATGCTAAGTGAAGTTAGCCAATCCCAAAAAGCCAAATGCTGAATGTTTTGTCTGATATAAGAAGGTCGATTCACAGTGGGGTTGGGATGGGAGCATAGGAGGATTAAAGGAAAACTAGAATGACCAATGGGGAGGGAGGGGAAGGGAGGGGGCAAAAGGGTGAAGACAAAAAAAAAATGGTAGAATGAGATCGATATCATTATCATTAAAGCATGTATGAAGTCCCGAATGGTGCAAAAATAGTTTGTATACAACCAGAGATATGTAAAAATGTGCTCTAAGTGCTCTATAAGTATATGAAAGATAACACATTCTGCTGTCACTTTTAACAAGTTAGAATAAAATGTTTTTAAAAAATAAAAAAAGATTATAATACAAAAGGTACACAATGAGAGGCATAAAATACAACAAAGTCAATGCAAAGACAACACCCTTTGTAACAAAAAACTCTGACATTTCCCATGATCTCCACTCTCTGAAAAAGCACTGAGCATTTCAGTAAATTCTGTTCAAGTTAGGGCATGGTTTCATGTCTTTTTTGTGTGTGTGTGTGTGTGTGTGTGTGTGTGTGTGTGTGTGTGTGTGAACTTAAACATACACACACACACACACACATCTAAAAATAGAAATTCTGTGAATATATATTTTTATTATTTTGTACTGGGGATTGAACCCAGGGTTGCACAACCACTGTGCAACATCCCCAGAACTTTTAATTTTTATTTTGACACAGGGTCTTGCTAAATTGCTTAGGTTCACACTAAGTTGATGAGGCTGTCAAAGTTTGTCATCCTCCTCCCTCAGCCTCCTTTGGACACTGGAATTATAGGTGTATGACACTGTGCCCAACAAGACTAACTCTTGTTCATGGAAACAACTGCAGCAACATGAAATCAGTTGACAATTGACCATAATTTGCCACAGAGCTTTAATATTGTTCACCCTTCCATGACACACAAGAATCAACATGCTAAGTATTGATCATTATGTGGATTTTGAAAATTCCTTTGTGCAACCAGTCTGTGTGTTATTCATTAAAGATATGCATCTTAAATGAAGAACCAGTTTTATGTATTTGTCAAAAGAAATTTCTGGGGGCTGGGGTTGTGGCTCAGCGGCAGAGCGCTCGCCTGGCACGTGGGCGGCCCGGGTTCGATCCTCAGCACCACGTACAAATAAACCCATTGTGTACAACTAAAGCAGATAAATAAATATTTTTTTAAAAAAAAAGAAATCTCTGCCAGGGGCGCTGGCACATACCTGCAATCCCAGCACTTTGGAGGCAGAGGCAGGAAAATTGCGAGTTCAAAGCCAGCCTCAGCAATGATGAGGCACTTAGCCACTCAGTGAGGCCCTGTCTCTAATAAAATACAAAAAAGGGCTGGGGATATGGCTTAGTGGTTGAGCGCCCCTGAGTTCAATCCCCAGTACCAAACGAAACAAAAGAAAACAAAAACAAAAAGGAATCTCATGTTCTTCCTTAGAGATTAATATTTTTTGAGACAAATTATAACAAAAAATGTTTTGTGAGAAACTTGGAAATGTACAGAACAATAACATTTTTAACAACTTCAATAGGATATGAATGTTAGAGAAAAAGGCAAAGTTAACCTAGGGCCGGGATCGCCATTTTAATAAAAGGAAAGCTTATTAGGGGCCACGCGGAAGGTAGGGAGAACAGGGATGTACAGGAACAGGGACAGGCATGAACAGAGAGCGGTTTTAGTCCAGGGCAGGCTTCAATAGCAAACTGGTGATCAGAGAGCCCCTGGAGTGAGTGTCTCCATAGGCTGCCAGAGGTCAGGAGGCAGTGGCCAGAGCACCTGCAGGTCAGGCTTGCTGGCAAGGCTGAGGCACCTGGGAAATGTAGTCTTCACAAAGTACCTGGGGAGGTGTGGTCTTCTACCTGGGAGGCACAGCCTCCCTGCCCAGAATCCAACATTCCCCCCTTTTTGTTTTCTTAGGAAGCAGGGTGTTGTGTTTCAATCTGGCTGCTTCAAGTGGAAGTAGGGCAAACTGGGGTGCTATGAGGGGAGGAGATGTGGGCAGGCAGGTCAGGCTAGAGGGTGGAAAAAGCTCCCAGGAGGTAGGCGTGGAAAAGATGAATCTGTCCAGGTATGGGATGGATGAAATTTCCTTGAAGAATAGATTGGTGAGGGTGTCAAACCAGGCGTTCGCAAAAAGTCACTGAGGGAGTCAGCCAGCTATCCTCTCGAAGAGCATGTAGAAATTGTGGGCCTTGTGAGTTTGCAGGTAACACTATTATGAAAGCAACAAAGGGAAAGAAGGTGAGATGGATTACTGTCCATAAGCCTGTGTCCCACCAGGTGGGACTTACAGTGAAGAGGCCAATGGAGAGCGTGAAGTGCATCATAATGAACATCAGGTGGCAGCATAGGGGCAGGACTCAGCAGGACTCTCTGGTTGGAAAGTCATCGTTGGTTTTTTCAACAGTTGATAGTCCCTGAGAAAAACTGGTTAAAGTTTCAAAACGAGAAAAACAGAAAAGATTATTTTGAGTCAGTATCAGGAACACGAGAGAAATGAATTTTTAGGGGATTGGTGGGAATGGGAGAGCAAGTATACTGAGGTAGTTGTTTGTCATCCTTTTTTGGATCTTCAGTTGGTTGAGCAGCTGGTTTCAGTCTGAAAATATGAATCCAAGAAGTCAAATTCCCTGAGGTTTCACAAAGCTTAGCAGCTGTGGGTGTGCACAGCACAACCTGGAAAGAGGCCTTCCCACTTTGGGACAAGGGAGATTGATCTTGTGTCCTGGAGAGGGGAGAAATATACCCAAGAACTGGGTGCCAATGGAAATGAAGCAGTGAGTCTACTTGGGTCATGCAGGATGCAATCTTGGCACGTCCATAGCTGATGTCTGATGAGGGATAGATTTTACTTTGAAGTCTAGGGAAGGTTGTAAAGTCAACAGGGATGGGAGCTTTTATGAGAGAACACAAAAAAACATGAGTACTGAATAAATGTTGCAGTATCTGGAACATGTCAATGTATACATGAAGATGATAATTTAAATCAGGAATGTAAACACAACATTCAATGTTACAGATGTCTATCTAGATAAGATGGTAGTTAAGCTGCTTAATGTCATCTAATCTTATGACCTCTGTGTCTAGTAGAGAACTCTTTATCTCTGTCACTTAGGGCTAGATAATCATACTACTGAATATTAAGCCTATCTACGTAGGATAGGAAGATCTGTAGGCCTTAAGCTGCCTAAAAACTTTTAGCTTGGCAGTAACTTAATAGTTAAACTGTTTCTTTTATACAAGTGTATATCTGAAGTTACCTTTATTTCTTAAATGCCCAGGAATGGTTGTGTATCTGTGTTTTAACTGTTTACTAGGTGTTTAAGATAAAGTCGGTCAAACTGATTTTTGCTTTTATCTATTGCTAAGAGTCAGCTCATTTCTGAAGGGAATAACTCTTGGGGAAACTTGAGAGCTTCTGTTCTGCTTGGTGCCTTCTGCAAGGATGGGTCCAGGTCTTGCTTGACCTTGTCGCTTCCCTTGGAAGCATTAGGGATGTCTCTCCCTTTTTTAAGGACCCTCCTTTTAGCAAGTGCACTGATTGACTTTCTTTTCTTTTCTCTATAGGTCTCATTTATCTCCCTTATCAGGAAATCATGTGGCCCAGAGATGCAAAGCTCTTTTAGAGAAGTTTCCTGTTCCCTGAACATATTGACTCTGGAACAAGAGCCAAATATTGGTTTTCTTGGCCCCTTTTAATTTAATTTAAGGTCTTGATCTTAGACATCCAGTAAGCTAATCTTAAATTGAGAACACTGGGCTTTAACTTCAATGCTTATAAACTTACAGTATCTGGGGTCTGTGGTACCTATCTGTATTGATGGCTTAAATTAACTCAGGTTGTGTTCTTGAAGCAATACCTCTGCAAAACATTAACAGGCAAACTTTAAACAGTTAAAATTAACAAGAGTCTTAGGTCAGGTGTTTTAGTTCTGAAGTTGAAATCTGTTTACATATATTGCTGCTTGAGCTCCCAAGAACATTAGCTGACAAATATCACATTTAGAACAGATTAAAGAAAGGCTGAGAGCATTTAACCTTTTGTGGAAAAAAACTCTTAATTGGAGCAGTACACAGCAATATTTTATGAACCCTTATATAGAATCACACACATCTGTTAACCACTTCGTGAGAACACAATGTTCACACATATAGAATTATACCTGTTGGAACTTTAACCTGTTTCACTGATGACAAAGACCAATTTATGAAAACAATCAATAATGTTACCCAGTGGAATTTAAGGAGTTATCTGATGGCATATTTAACAGTTTGCATTTTAACCTTGTAAATTAATCAGCTGTTTAACAAAGTTACTTACAAATAAATAATCCCATGTAACAGTATTAGTCATTTTTCCTTGCTGAAGAGAAGTCCTAGAGAGACTTGTGAATTAAGTTTCATCTTAAAAGGCACCTTTATTTTCATTTGTTTACTCAATTTGAATTGTACACTTTTGACTTAAGTGAATTAAAGGTACTTGGATCCATTTTTTAAAATTAATTTTCATGAGCGCTCGGTTTTTACTTGCCAATCGTGATATCACATTTACTTAGAAATCTGGACACACGCACATGAACATAGACAAAGAGAACACAATTGTGTGCACTTTGGGAGGGGAAGAGGAGAGGTGTTTGTGAGTTTGTTGAAGGAAAAGCGCGTGGCTTAAAAGTTTCTTAGCTGAAGAGGCAAAGGTGAGGTCAGCAGGGGAGTATAAAAAGCTTCCATTACCGGAAAGGAGACAAACTCGCGCGAGAGCGCATACTAGAGAAAGTTCCTCCCATCCCGGATGGTAGGAATGGGACTTATGTCCAGAGGCTGAGTGCACCACTGCGGGGCGAGGGCACGGGGCTGCCATGAGGCGCCATTATCGGAAAAGATATGAATTCATGCGGATTAGGGGAAGGAAAAGCCTCCCATGATAGCAAACCAAGCGAGGCTGCCCAGGCTCGTGGGCAGCATGCAGCTGACAGCAGGGGCAGCACTGGCAGGCCTTTGACCAGCGTGGGAAGGAGAGATGGAAGAGAAACTGGGACCAGAGTCTCGCGGATGCCACCGCCACAAAACAATACATGGGCAAGCTGCCGCTTTGGCCATCTGAGGCCGGGTGTGGCGGCGGAGTCGCAGGAAGAGGAGCTGAATCGGTCGTAGGGAACCGAGCGAGGCTGCCCAGGCTTGGGCGGAACATCATGGCGGATCCAGGAAGGGGGAGGGAGGTAAAGGACAGAGCCGGCTGATCGGAATGGGGAAAGAGAGTGACCGATAGCGAGTGACCACGAGGCTAGATAAGAACAGCGCTAAAATGAAGAATGAAGAGGAAATAAGAGTCTCCGTATTCAGGATAGGGCGCAGAGTTGAGGATGGACTGAGGCGCTCGGCGTGGGGACACATGTCCACGACGCGCACACGCACAGTGGGTGCACACACGGCGGGTGCAGATGGACTGGAAAACTGCAGGATTCCCTGCGCAGAGGTTTCAGACCTAATTCCGAAGGCTGAAGTTCCCAGAAAAGGGAGAGAAAGAGAGAGAGAGAAAGTAGGAGAGAAAACTTCACGACTCTTACCCATCGGGAGAATGGCGACCGGCGGTGTCCCAGAGCAGAGCGTCAGCAGAGAGAGAAAAAGGCAGTTCCCGAGGAACTTTGTCTTTCTGAATGCAGACCTGCCCCATGTTCAGGGTGCCAGTTTGTTAGAGAAAAAGGCAAAGTTAACCTGGGGCCGGAAATGCCTTTTTAATAAAAGGGAAGTTTATTAGGGGCCATGCGGAAGGTAAGGACAACAAGGGAGAACAGAGATGAACAGAAACAGGGACAGGCACGAACAGAGAGCGGTTTCAGTCTGGGGCAGGCTTAAATCTTGAACTGGTGGTCAGAGAGCCCCTGGAGCGAGTGTCTCCATAGGCTGCTGGAGGTCAGGAGGCAGGGAGGGCACCTGAGGGCTGACCAGCCTGAAGCACCTGGGAGATGTAGTCTTTTAACAAAGTACCTGGGGAGGTGTGGCCTTCTACCTGGAAGGCACAGCCTCCCTGCCCAGAATCCAACAATGAATGTCTTATATCAACAAGTATACTACAAATTATTATATTCAGTTGTTATTCCCAGAATATAGGCATAGAAAATTCATGTAAATGCATTCAATAGAGGTACATTTTGCAAAATGCTTATAAATTCTCACAGCATTATTTATTTCTTCCATATTTATTAAAACTTACTTCCTAAGTTTCACTATTTTATTATTCACAGTAAGAAAATATGTTTTTTTTTTTTTTTTTTTTAAGTGGTTCTTTCACAACACACCCAGGTGCAGCATATCCTAAGTCAGTGGACATTTTTTTTTTCCTGTTCTGAAGTCATTCTGTATTCTTATTGACAAGAGCTCATATACAAAGTTGCAGTAATTCATACTACGGATTTACACAGTAATTCATACTGTGAATTTTCACTGTTCACCTCCACCCACCTTCCTCTGGGTCTTCATCCAATCCACAGAATGCTGTAGAATAATATTCTTATATCTGCTGCTCATGATTACTTTTGTAGAGCTATGCACAAGCTCTACAAAACCAGCATTTGTGTTATGCCTCTGTGCTTCTTTGATGCTTACACAACAAACTCATAGATTTATGGAACCTTTCAAAAACAGGAATTTGGACAGAAAATCTGTCATTTGCCTAAGTGGAAGGAGGAGATGTCATCCTGAGAATATTCAGATCAGAGGAGTATAGGGGATTCTGGTCTTGATGAAGTTGATCATTGCACAATTTTGAGAAGAACCCCCAAAACGTCTGTGATTTTTAGGCTTATATATTATTTTAGAGCCCATAATCTCACATGATAAAGTGTTAAGATCCACACAAGTGTTCTTGTGCACACACACACACACACACACACAAACACATGCACACAAATGATGCTCTTGACCTCAGTCACAAACAAGTGTATTCCCAAGTTGGAAGTGATTGGGAGAATGATCAGTTTACAGCAAATTTCACAACTTTGGAGAAGAATCATATGTCATTAAATGCAAAATGCATGTCTCTTTAATTTTGAGAGATGAAGAAAAGAGGAAAAGACTATTGAAAAACAAACACAATGATTGGCAAAAATATGAAATTAAATGTTAAAAGACAAACTGTGTAAAATCTAACAAAAGGAAAATGAGGCAGAAAGCTATCGCATGAGATAACTGACATTAAGAAAAAGAAGAGAGAAATAAAAAAGGGGAACTAATGGATGCTTATGGGCATTCATAGACATATGTATAACCAAATAATACTAGATTTTATACTGCCTAAAGAAAAAAATTCTCAGAAATAAAATATCTGTGCAATTGTATGAGAACATCAGTAAAAAAATCACATTCAGAATGTTTGTTTTCCAGTGAGAGTAAAATGGCTTTGCAGGCAACAGGAAAAATGTAATGATTTGCCATATTTTTCATATTTAAAGAATTATTCAATTTGGTGGTGTATGCTTTTAGTCCCAGAGACTCAGGAGGTGGAGGTCAGCCTCAGCACCTTAGCTAGATACTAAGTAACTCAACAAGTTTCTGTCAAAAAGAAAAAAAAATAGAAGAAATAGGGATGTGATTCATTGGTACAGTACCACCAGACTAAATCTCCAATACAAATATATACATATATTCAACAGTGTGATGCCTTTCTTTTCATTGAAGGTAACATGAAATATTGACTTACAATATTTGGCATTCAGAGGATTTTCTCAGAAAACTTCCTACATGTTTATGAGTGAAACAGTAATAACAGAAGACTTTGCCAATTGTTTCTTTTTTTGTTTGTTTGTTTTTTGTGGTACCAGGGATTGAACTCAGGGGCACTCGACCACTGGGCCACATCCCCGGCCCTTTTTGTATTTTATTTAGAGACAGGGTCTCGCTGAGTTGCTAAGTGCCTCGCCATTGCTGAGGCTGGCTTTGAACACGCGATCCTCCTGCCTCAGCCTCCCAAAGTGCTGGGATTACAGGCATGTGCCACCACACCCAGCTGCCAATTGTTTTCATAAGAACAATTTATCTGCAGTATGAGTACATTCACATGAGAGAAACAGACGAGATGAAACAAAGATTTTTCACATTGTTTACATTCATGGGTCTTCATTCCAGTTTGCCTTCTTTCAAGTATGTGAAGCTGAAAGGATGTGGCAAAGGTTTTTCCACATTGTTTACATTCATATATGTGTTCATCCATGCCTTTGAAGTTGATTTCATGCATCCTAGGCTTTGCTAAATTTTTGGCATTCATAAGGCTTCTTTCCTGTATGAGTGTGTTCATGTATCTGAAGGTAAGAGGAAGTACTGAAGGCTTTGCCACACTGCTTACATTCACAGAGCCTCTCTCCAGTACGAGTTTGTTCATGGGACTGCAGGTTCGAGGATTTGGTGAAGCCTTTTCCACATTGTTTACATTCATAGGGCTTTTCTCCATTATGCAGTCTTTCATGTTTGTGAAGGTAATTGGATATAGCAAAGGCTTTACCACATTGTTTACATTCATGAGGCTTATCTCCAGTATAAGTGTGTTGATGTATTGAAGGTAAGACGAAGTATGGAAGGCTTTTCCACATTGTTGACATTCCATGTCTGTGAAGCTGGGAGGATGTAGCAAAGGCATTTTTACATTCTTTACATTCACAGGGCTTCTCTGCAGTATGTGTTCTTACATGTATGTGAAGGTCTCTGGGTATAGCAAATGCTTAACGATATTGTTTCACAGGGTTTTCTCCAGTATGACTCGCTTCTCTGCAGTATAAGTTCATTCATGTGAGTGAAGGTGAGAGGATGTAGCAAAAGCTTTGCCACACTGCTGACATTCATAGGGTTTCTCTCCAGTATGTGTTCTTTCATGTATGTGAAGTTCACTGGAACTAATAAAGACTTTACCACATTGTTTACATACATAGGGCTTCTCTCCAGTATGAGTTCGTTTATGTGCCTGAAGGTGACTGGATCATTGTTGACATTGGAACATTGTTGACATTCATAGGGCTTCTCTCCAGTATGACTTTGTTCATGTGAGTGAAGGGTGGAGGACATTGTGAAGGCTTTGCCACACCACTTGCCTTCTTAGGGTTTCTCTCCAGTATGTGTTCTCTGATATTTTCTAAATAAACTGGGATAAGCAAAGTCTTTCCCACATACCTTACATTTAAAATGTGAATTCTCAGTGTGCGTGAACATGTGATTTTGAAGACTCGTCAGTGAAATAAAGGTTAGACCACATTGTGTACATTCATAGAGTTTCTCTCCAGAATGAGGACTTTCTTGCTTTTTAAATAAAGAAGGAAAGTTAAAGGCTGTCCCACATACCTCACATTTATAAATTTTACATTTACTGTGTGGTATCTTGTGTCCTTGAACACCTGTGAGAGAAGAAATGGCTTCACCACATTGTTTATAGTCACAGTGTTGCCAACCAGTATGTGTTTCTTCATGTCTTTGAATGGAACTGGGACAAATAAAGCCTTTCCCACATACTGCACTTTTATAAGGTCCATCTCCTGTTTGTGTTAACATTTGTGTCTGAACACTTTTGAGAGAAACCACAGATTTTCTGTATTGTTTAGATACACGTTGCTTCTCTTCACCTTTCTCATGCTTATTGTGTTTGTGTCCAGAGGGAGATGTGATCTGCCTATGAAGAAATGAAGGACATATGAAGTCTTTTGCAATCATCATGCAGTCACATGGATTTATTCTATTTAAATTTCTCTTTGTCCGGTTAATAATTGGAATCTCATTGAAAGTTTCCTCACACTATCTTCTTTGCCTTTGAAGTTCCTAATATGCTTTGTCTGAAGCATTACCAGCACATTATCAATGCTTGATTTATTCATGATATTCTATTTATTTATAGGTCCTAGGCTTACATTACTAGCAAAATCAGGTAAAGGCTAGGATGGGCTTACATTCTTACCAACATCAGGTAAAGCCTAATTTTGCTGACTTGTTCAAATTGCCTTAAAATAAAGAGAGGGGGGGGTGGGGGGACAATCCATTGCAACACAGCTTCCCTATGGCTATTACCCAAATAGTCGTATTCACATGTGTAATTTCACAGTACTTGTTGCATGTCAAGTACTTTGAAAAGAATGAATAACTGGTACAATTAAGTATACATTTCTGGTAAAAACATCTCATAAGAATAAATATATATTTAAAGTTGTTCATATTTTTTGGCTTGTTTTTAAAAATTATATGACATTTCAGTTTTCCTTAAAAATTTCTTTAGTGAGTACAATTACCTTAGATTGCTCCCACAATTTTTGATCTGATCTTTCACGTTCTTGTCATCCCATTTGTTATCTAAAATGCCAGACCAAAACAATCATTATAAATTTTTAGAAACTGAAAATGCTTTGCGAAGTACTATGTGCATTTTCTGCTGCAATAATTCACCAAATGATTCTCTTTTCATGTTTTACTTAATTGACCAAAATAAACATGAGTTCTCTATTTGATTAGTTCAAGGAACATCAGTATTACCTATAAAAGCCAGGTTTCTGAGGACTTCCTGCATCACATCTCTGTGAAGGTTCTTCTGGGATAGATCCAGCAAAGCCCACTCCTCCTTGGTGAAGTTCACAGCCACATCCTCACAGGTTACTGAGATCTAAAATATTCCAGAAATGTATAGTGGAGGTCAGGATAGACTGACAGCATAAGAAATCTATAGTCAACATTCATGATGTTCACATGATTCTCTGGCTTCCAGATTAACTCCACAATTTCACAATTTGGTCCATCAAAACTATAGTGCTCTCAATTCCTCACATTCACTCCAATGGCAAACAGTAGAGTGTTTTTCACCCTTTCTTTGGTGGGCTCACAGTAATACAGGCTCCCATGTCACTCCTAACTTTTTTGTTGGTTGCACCTCTATTACAAGTCCTATCAACGTCCTGTGCCATACAGAGGTAATATTAGCACTCAGGATAGTATGTACTTTTAGAATAGAAAGCTGAGTAGGAAATTGCTGGATTCATGAAAATCAGCTTTTGAGACAGATTGCCAACCACATTGGCTCACTGGACCTATACAATTAGTATAGACAACATGGTGTTTACTGATCTTTCATCTCCTGAAAATCTATTGTTCTATCCTTAAAGAAGTGCCTACAATAAAAACACACCAACACATTCTGGGCATTGGGTCACTAAGGAGCTTCCTTTGTAGACAACGTTTAGATTACATTTCACACAGTTTGTCCGAATGTGTTAATTGGGGATTGAGCTAAACCTGTGTGATTACACAAAGAGATCAACTAGAAATTTGCAGGTGCTTTACTTCAGAACATATTTAGTCAACTAGTAAACAAGTACAGTGATTAATAAACACAACAATTTGATAATTTCTCATGGTTACTGTCAAAGAAAAATGGGGTAATTGGAAAGATGTCTTAGAAAAAAACTCAAAGGTCCAAAGGTCCTTGTCTAATCAACACCATTAAAGTTTTATTTGTCTCAAAATAATCTCCTTAATAAATGTCAGACACTACTTTTGTAAACCTCATAGCAACAATGCATGTCCAATGACTGTAGAAACTCTTCTGAAATGCAGCCATTTAACTAACATATGGTATAGTCATGTGCCACAGAGACATGTTCTGCTCAAGGACATTTTAATCAAGGTTAAACCTCATGCGCAATGGTTGTCTGTTGGGAAAGAGTTTTCTCGTGCCTGGAATGATATTAGTGCAAACAAACCTAAGGTAGCAGCATTTCCAGGATGTGGTAAAGCAGCAGGGTTGCAACCAAGAGTCCTCACCTATCTATCCCTCTTTGGGTGTGAAACAAGACACTCCATGTACATCTCTAAGCATGTTACGATGTCTGCACAGTGATGGAACAGCCAAAAAGAGCGCCTACCAGAATGTGCCCATGTCACTGACACAAAACCATACTCAAGAACTTAAACATGTGAGCTCCTGAGCAGCACAGTATCACCAGAGGTGAGCAAAATATCAAGAGGAACCCTTCAGTGTGGTGGCCTTCACAGGATGGAAAGATGAGTGAAAGCAGGTGTCTTGGAGACAGATCAAAATGATGTCCAGGCAAACTGGAATCTAGTTGGCAAAAGGCCTCTATTCTGTAGACAAACATCTATTTATTATACTTTCAAATGTGAAAGACTAAAACTCTTTTAAAAAGCTTAGAAAAGATTTAGTTTTTATTTATTTATTTATGTTCAGAAAATTTTTTAAAAACCAGGCATTGAGCACAGGGCACTTAACCATGGTGTCACATCTCCAGCACATTTGTCATTTTGAGACAGTACTCACTAACTTGCTCAGGGCTTTGTAAGGGGCTGAGGTTAAAATTTAACTTCATGATCCTTCTGTCTCAGCCTCCCCAGATGCTGGGATAATAAACATGCACCACTCCACCAGTGGAAATTTAATTTCATATAAGAATAAGCTAAACAGTTCTATAAAAAATGATAAACATTTAAAAAAATCAACACCCATTCTAAAATGACACAACAGGGAGTCTGGAACCATCACAGTACTGCCTCGAAATAAAACAGAACAGAAAGCCTGGTAACATGAAGTAGAAGAGAATAGAGCCCCAAAATAAACTGACATAAATATAGTCAATTTGTCTTTGTAGAAGGTAAGTCATTTATATTCAAGATGAGTCTCCAGGGGGACAGCTGCTCCACATGCAAAACCTCCAGAGAAATGAGAAAACACGAGCAGAACAATTAGTACAGAAACATCATCATGCCTGAAAGCTCTGACAGGTTCACAATGTTTACATGAAGCAGTCATGAGCAACAGTGGAGGGCAGCAAAAACAGTGTGACCTGCACTAGCCCTTCAGAATTACCCTCTCTGGTCCGGACAGCAGCCTGACATCCCAGTGTGAGACCTTGCAAACTGGCTCCATTGTACACACAGCATATCTTATCTAAGCCTAAGAAATTTGTATTAAAATAATGGAACGATATTAATGTCTAAAACAACCTTTCACTCTCCAAAGTCTGAAGTGATCACTGTGAAATATTATCAAGAATTATTTAAAAGGATTTGAGTAAAACAGCTTGCATCAGACAACAACAGCAAATTATTTTTATCCACTCAACCATCAGCTGAAATCTGATAAAGAAAGCTTCAAAGAGAGTTTCTTTTACAAATCAGGTTTCAAAAACATCCAGGTTTAGGAGGCTGAGGCAGGAGAGTCCCAACTTTAATGCCAGCCTCAGCTAATTATTTAGGCCCTAAGCAAGTTGGCAAAACCCTGAATGAAAATAAACAAAATAACAATTGAGGTTGGTGGTGCTGGGGATTTGGCTCAGTGCTTAAGCAGACATGGGATCACGAACAGTATGAATCCCCCAAATAAACCACCCAGGTGTTCTCAGGAAGAAAGGAAGCCCTCAAAGACCAGAATGACACTTTTCAGAGAGAACCAATACCTATATTTTCAACACTGTTTTCTCCCCAGACTGGGTTGCCCAGAGTAAACACAGAGAAAAGTTTTCAATACCAACACTGAGTTTTAAAGCAGAGGCCCCAGCACATCTACCCACAAAAAAACAGAGGACAGAGCTTTTGCTGTTTCTACTGTACTATTTTACCTTCTTGTGTAGGGCAAAATGAGGCCAAGGGACACTGAATTCTGGAAGCAACAGTTTATTAGTGGCACCAAATCCCAGAGGGATAATTCCCAAAGCCTGAGCCATGAGCACACCAGGGTTTTTACTTTGATACATAAACAGTTTTGAGGACACCAAGGCAAGGGAGTTGGGGCAATATATTGGACAGAAAAGTTTACATTTTTTATATGGGCACAAGCTTGTCAACAGCCTAAGATCTCTGGTTATACACATTGGAAACTTTTACTACACTAAGCCTAAAGCGTGTTTGTTCTTTCCCTGCTACTTTGTTTGCTGCTTCTGCTACTGTGTTACAGGTACCTGCCGCAGCTGCAAGCCTCCATGGTGAAATGTCATGAAGCAAAGTTGCTGTTTGTCTGTGTGAAAACCACAGCCTCTCAGCTCTTAAATTGCTAAAGTTTCCAATCTGTCCTATCACACTGGCATTCAAAAAAAATGTTTCAAACAAGCTGAAAGCAAACTAATTCACTAAACACCATATACAATATAGTCTCTAGGCAAATGCATGAAGACTTCAACAAACAGGAACAGCGGCATTGGAGAAAAGGAAGAAACACATTTTCATTCACTTTAAAAACAACAACAAAAGATGTACAAAGGATATTGAGAAACCAGGAAACATGGCTCATGAATGGAAAATGAACAACTTGAAATTGACCATCTTGCAGAAAGATCAGGCTCGAAAATCCTTAGGTTAAAGTATCTTTCTATCCATTTATTTATTTGTTTTTTGTTCATTTTTTTATATTACAGAGTTAACTCAGAGGTGCTTATCAAATGAGACATATCCACAGCCCTTTTTTAAAAAAATTATTTCTCTTTTGAGAGAGGATATCTTTTTTTTTTTTTTTTTTTTTTTTTTTTGTGGTACCGGGGATTGAACTCAGGGGCACTCGACCACTGAGTCACATCCCCAGCCCTTTTTTTTTTTTTTTTTTTGTATTTTTTATTTAGAGACAGGGTCTCACTGAGTTGCTAAGTGCCTCGCCATTGTTGAGGCTGGCTTTGAACTCGCGATCCTCCTGCCTCAGCCTCCCAAAGTGCTGGGATTACAGGCTTGTGCCACCGCGCCCGGCTAGAGAGAGAGAGAATATCTTGAAGTAGTCCAGCACCTAAGCTGTAGAGGCTTGCTTTGAACCTGACATCCGCCTGACTAAGACTCTGGAGATGCTGGTATTACAGGCATGTGCAACTGTGGTGGCCCTAGGCTAAACTTTCAATTAAATGTCTTGAATTTTTAATATGCATGCACCTGAAACAAAGTCAAAATATATCAGGCAGAGGCATACAAAGCTGCCCAGGACAATGAAGAATCCACAATTAGACTAAAATATATCACACAACTCTGTTGGACCTGAGACCATGTAGCAAAGCAGCAGACAAGAGGGCTTCCCTGACCATTAGCCAACAGCAAAACACACAGCATTCTCAGGATCACAGCAACACTTCCAGGAACAGGCAATATTCTGAGCCATAAACCACACCTCAACAAGTGTGAAATCCCAAGTATGCTAAAAAACTATTGGTGTTAGCTGGGCGCGGTGGCGCACACCTGTAATCCCAGCACTTCGGAGGCTGAGGCAGGAGGATCGCAAGTTCAAGGCCTGCTGGGTACAAGAGAGAGCATTAGGCACCTTGTGGAATACCCAGGAAAGAATAGTGGCTGAGGATTTAGAACCTTGTGAAGTGTCCAAGATCCTAAATCCTCAGCATACTTCTCTGCCCATGAAATGATAATATGGTTTCTAACCTAAAAAGATAAAATGATAAGCAGAGGATTTTTACAAGTGTGAACTGAAGCTATCTGTGTAGTTGCTCTACATCAAATAACCTTCAGGCCACTTGACTTTGTCTAATAGAACACTATGAAAATGGAAAGACAAGGTTCTGTATGGGAATCAAAATTTATCTTGGGCTATCTTAAGCCTTTAATAGCTCAATCACCTTAAGTTCTGTATTAGACAAAAATTCTCAAATCTAATGCAATTCTCAGAATATATTACTTACATTAACAGACATAAGACCACCATCTTCCAAATATAAATATATATAAAAATAGACCTACAGAAGAAATTTCCCTTCTTACTGCAATCCACCTATCAAATGATCCCACCGATGCAATTGTTTACTGTATTGATATACAATTTTGTTCTATAAAAGTTTATGTAGGCCAGGCACAGTGGCACACAACTGTAATCCCAACAGCTTGAGAGGCTGAGGCAGAAGAAATGCTAATTTCAAAGCCAGCCTCAGCAACTTAGTGAGACCCTAAGAACTTACTAAGATCATGTTTCAAAATGAAATATAAAAAGTTCTGGGAGGGCTGGGGTTGTGGCTCAGCGGTAGAGCACTCGCTTAGCACGTGCACGGCCCGGGTTCGATCCTCAGCACCACGTAAACATAAAAAATGCATTGCATTGTGTATGACTAAAGCAAATAAATAAATATTTTTTTAAAAAAGTTCTGGGAATGTGGCTCAGTATTTAAGTGCCCCTGGGCTCAATCCCTGGTGTGTGTTTGTATATATGTATATATATATAATGTAATATCTTCCAGGGTGGGACCCATACATCATTCAAAGAAAGTTGAATCCATGTTGCTGAGTATGGTCAATAATATTTGTATCAAAATGAACTATTTTGCATAGCTGGGATTGTCAATGACCTTAATCCCAACAGCTTGAGAAGCTGAGGCAGGAGGATCACAACTTTTGGCCAGGCTGGGCAACATAGCCAGATATTGTCTTTTTTTTTTTTTTAATAAAAAATTTATTTGTTTTTTAAGTTGTACACAATGCCTTTGTTTTTACGTGGTGCTGAGGATCAAACCCAAGCCATGCACGCTCTAAGTGAGAGCCCCACCACTGAGCCACAACCCCAGCACCCAGATATTGTCTTAAAATAAACCTTAAAAGGGCTGGGGATGAAAGACAGTAGAATAAGTCAGAAGTTATTACCCTATGTGCATGATCAACTACACGACTGGAGTGAATCTACATCATGTACAATCAGGAAAAGGAGCAGTTGTACTCGAATTATATATGATGTGTCTGTGAGGCCTTTGCTTCGCATCTGGGTTGCCATCTTAAGTGACAGCCACCATTTTAAGGCTTTCCCAACGAAGGGCCTTTTTTCTTTTAAATTTTTAATTTGTTTTAATTAGCTATACATGACAGTAGAATGCATTTATGCACTTTGATGTATCATACATAGATGGGATATCATTTCTCATTTTTCTAAGTGTACATGTTGCAGAATCATATTGGTCATGTAGTCACATATATACAAATGGTAATAGTGCCTGTTTCATTCTACTATCTTTCCTATCCCCAAATCCCTCCCTCCTCTCCCATCACTTCCCTCTACCTAATCTAAGGTAATCCTATTCATCCTTAATGCCCCATCTCCCGCACATTTTTTGAGTTAGAATCACCATATTAGATAAAACATTTGGCCTTTGGTTTTCTACGATTGGCTTATTTCATTTAGCATAATATTCTCCAACTCCAACAATTTACTGGTAAATGTTATAATTTTACTTCTTTGAAGCTGAGTAAAATTCCATTGAGTATATATACCACATTTTCTTTATCCATTTATCTATTGAAGGATACTTAGGTTGGTTCCATATTTTTGGCATCCTTGTCTAGTATGTGATAACCATATTCATGTGGGTTTGTCTCTGTGTCCTCTATTCCATACCATTGGTCTAGGAGTATATTTGGTGTCAAGGGCTTTTCTGAGAAAGGCTCACCACTTCCTCATACCACCCCCACCCATAACTGCCTTCATTTTCCCCACCCAAGGTCTTCCCACCCACACCTTATTATCCCACATTAGGACCCACCTGGCTCTAATCCCAGAGCCTCCCCCATAAAACTTGGTACCCCAAAGCCCATGTTGTCCCCTCCTTAGCCACCCTCCCCCATCTATGGAGGGATGTGCTTTTATGTGTCAGCTCTGACAAATAAAACCTAGTGTGTATCTCCACCTGATCTCCATCTTTTTCATCACTAGCTTGTTGTCTCCAGGTTTCTCATTTTTATTTCAGTGTCAAAATGCATTCTATTTTTATGTATAAGTAATAAAAACAAATTTATATCAATTAATTAATTTATGTAAATAAGGGGGGGACAGGTTATCTAGCCCAGGTTTTTATATCACTAGGACCTATAAACAATTGCTTTATTTCCTTTAAAACAGTTATTTTGACCAAACACAGGGAAGTGTTATGCAATTTTTTTTTTTTTTTTTTTCCCTCAAGCATAATATTCACAAATAGAAAAAACAAATGCTTTTAAAAGGGTTATTCTTGCCAGGCATAGTGGCACAAACCTGTAATCCCAGAGAATTGTGAGTCTGAAGCAAGTTTTACATGTTGGAGGCCAGCTTCCAAAATAAGTGGGACCAGACCTCAAATGTAATAAAAGAGAGTGTGTGAGGGGGGGAGGGCACTGGGGATGTCTCTGATAAATTTCCCCTACTTTTGATCTCCAATAAAAAATTTTTTTTTTTTACAATACTTCACTAGATGAAAAATGAAAATAAATACACTGTGTTCCATTGAAACATAGTGGAAAGAATGAATGTTTGATGATGCTGTGAAGTGGACAGGAAGGTGGCATTGTAGAAAGCAGAGGCAACTGCAATTTGAAGGAACTACAGCAGCCTTTGGAGGAGCTCAACTGGGAGCAAGAAAGTGCATTTGTGACCCTGCTTCCTACACATTTTGAAGAGTGGATTGAGACAACCAGCAGGGAGGTGAGGGGACCCCAGGGACCTGAGCCCCACATCAAACCCCAGTGAACAAAGGGACAGACACCAAGGGCAACCTTTTATAAGGGAGTCCACCATGCTCTACAGCTCACCCACACAACAAAGCTCCAAGGAGATGCTGACCTCCTATCTTCAGCCCTGGCCACAAACTCACCATTTTTGTCTTTTGTGGTGAAATGAACACCTCTCTAGGAACTACCAGGCATCAGAGATGGCAGGGTACACAGTCTACACAGTCACGTGGGCCCCTGGAGCAGAGAACATGGGCCTGAAAAAGGAGGAGCCCAGTTGCTGAGGAAGAAAACCTCCCAATATTGCAGAAGCCCACCTTTTCTCTCTCTGTGCACTTTTTGGACAGTTTTACATCAGTGTTTTTGATTGATGTTCTTCAGGCACGCTTCTGAATTGTGACTGACAGTAATATTATCCAACCAACCACTGGCTGAAATTGGCTAGCATGACCGATAATTGGCTCCAGCCTTGTTCAGGAGGAGCTTCCAGGCTGTGCTGGGAACTAATCCAGGTAGAAAGCATTTGCTTTGCATCTGGTACAGAAAGGAATATCTGGAACTGAGCTATGCTCCAGGGACAATGTGCTTTTCTGGTATGGGTGAGGCCCTGGGTTCTAACCTCACACACACACACACACACACACACACACACACACACACACACAAAGAACAACAGTTATTCAGGGAGGATGACACAGGAGGAGCCCAAGTTCAGGTCAGCATCAGCAAACAGTGACAGCATATTTTAAAATAAAATGAAAAGTTTCAGAGATCTAACTCAGGGGTGGAGAGTCAGAAAGCTGAACAGGGATCATGGCTCCATCACTGGTCCCTGTCATAGTGTGTCTCACAAGAGTCTTGGCTTCCTCCTATGTGAAGGGGCAATGTTGTGATCATTCACGTGTGTGTACCTGAGAGGGTGAGGCACAGTGGGAGAGGAAACACAGTTTATTTGGTTCAAAACAAAGATGATTCGAGCAGAAAGAAATTCTGCCCACAGAGATTTTGTGCTGTGGAATCATCATCCTCATCATCTGGGTTTATACATCATTAAGGAAAATAATAGAGTATCAGAAGAGGAGGTAGCAGAACACCTGTGGCTGTGCTGCCCTGGCTGAGGAGAGCACAAAAGGGTTTGCTGGTGGGTGGCCACTTGTGTCACACATCACAAAGAAGGACTTTGCTAAAGACAAGACTCTTCCCAGGGCTCTCTTCTATCTTGGGCTATGTAAGAATGACCTAGATGGCTTCAGTCTCAAGGCTTCAGTCTTGATTTCCCAAGATAAATGATTTATTTGCCTCTTCCACTTATTTGGATGTGACACTTGGGACACTTTAGTTTGACAACAGTTGCATCACCCTGAAGTGGGGGTGAGGAGGCAAGCAGACTGGACAGAGAAAGGCCTCATGGAGACCCAGCCTCCCATGAAGTCTCTTGGCCTGCTGGTCATAACCCTGTCAGTGAAAGAACTGCCTACTCACACAAGGTCAGGTGCACCCTCTCCCTCAGCAGCAGGGTTAACCAGGGCCCACGAAGATCCAATCAATCTAAAGCTCTGATGAGACAGGAATACTATTGTCTTTTCTGGAATTTCAGGAAGACCATAAAAAGAGATGTCTCCTCTCATTCCTGACAACCCTTCCCCAGCTCCTATCATGCTGGGGAGATGGGGAACATTTGACTTTTAAAATTAGTTAATGCTAGAGTAGAACATGATACTAACTCTATAGCTTTGGAGTTTTTTTGTAACTTCACTTGCAGTGAAAGCATAAATGAGACTCAGTCTCCATCATTCATCCTTGAATGAAGAAATCCTGCAGAAGAAGTGTAAAGTGTGGGGAAAGAGTGGCCCCTTACTGGCTCCTGCTGGGTCATAGAGTCCATGTTATCCACAGATTGTGTCACCTGAGCAGCAAGTGGATACAGGCCCTAAGATACCCAAGGCTTCCAAGCTGTAAGGTATTTGCACAGAGCATATCAATAACCTTTGGAAAACAGTTGAGTGAGTTAAATATAACACTGAAGAAACCGCATCCACATTCAGGACATAAGTGGCCTTACTATAGGAATCATCTCCATGATCGGGACTGAAGGTTAACAATTGGCATTTTGAAATTTATCCTCAGGATACAGCAAAAAAAGCAGCAGCTAAATTATTCAGTCATTTATTCATGATGCTAAATTCAACAAACTTTTTAGTTGGACAACTGTCATAATTATATTTTCACATAAAAATCAACACACAACAGTTTGTTATACTCTAGAGACTAGAAATTCAACAAACATGTAATGTGAAATACTTTCTCCTGTTCAGCATATTTTTTATAATATAAAGTATTTTGACATAAAAATTATTTGTTTAATTATAACATGAAAACATTAATTGCTATAATAATGCGCTCTTTTGATGATGTATGCATACATTTTTAATGCTTAAATCTAGAGACTGTTTTCACATTCTTTATGGTGTTTCAAGAGAAAATTCTTATAAATTTGATAAAGGACTCTTCATCAAATTTTCTGTTCTGGCTGGTGTAGTGGTTCTTTCCTGTCATCCCAATGCCTCAGGAGACTGTCACAGGAGGATTGTGAGTCCAAAGTCAGTCTCACCAACTAAGTGAGACATTAAGAAACTCAGTGAGACCATGTCTATAAATAAAATATAAAGAAGTGCTAGACATGTAGATCAGTAGTTAAGTAACCACAGGTTCAATCCCCCATAACAAATAAATAAATAAATAAAAATAAAAACAAACAAAAAAAAAATTTTCTGATTGTGTCTTCAGTGTAATTTCTAAGACATCTTTCCTCTGTCAAGATCACCAAATATCCCTCCTGTTTTTTCCCTGAGAATTCTAGTAATTTTAGTTTTTGCATTTCTGTCTGGTCCATGAGTGTAGCATTTTTACACATTTTAAAATTTGTTCTTTTTTATATAAATAAATGACAGTATATTTTGACACATTATACATATATGGAATATAACTTACTCTATTAAGATCCCAGTGTTTTGGTTGTACATGATGTGGAATCACCCTGGTCATGTAATCTTACATGAACAATGGAACGTTGTGTCTCAGTCTACTCTCTTTCCTATGCCACCACCCTCCCTTTCCATAATTTGTTTTTGTCTAATCCAAACTTAATTATTAAATGAGAACACTGATACAATATATCAAAATCTCTGGCACACTCTGAAGGCAGTTTTAAGAGGAAAGTTTATTGCATGGAGTTTATTTCTTCAAAAAAGAAATAAGTCAACAAACAAATAAACTAACATAACATCTCAATGCCCTAGGAAAAATAAGAACAAATCAACCCCCAAAATCAGGAAATAATAAAAATCAGAGCTGAAATTAATAAAATTGAAAAGCCCAGGAGTGCATGGATACACAACTGAGTTCTACAAAATCTTTAAAGAAGGACTATAAGCAACATTTCTCAAACTATTTCAAGAAATAGAAAAAGAGGGAACACTTCCAAACCCATTCTAGGAGGCTTATATCACCCCGAATCCAAAACCAGACAAAGACACATCAAAAAAAACCCAACTTCTGACCAATATCTCTAATGATCATAGATACAAAAATTTTCAATAAATCTCTGACAAATCAAATACAAAAAACACATAAAAAAGATAGTGTACCATGATCTAGTAGGGTTCATCCCAGGACTACAAGGTTGGTTCAACATACAGAAATCAATAAGTGTAATTCATCACATCAATAGACTCAAAGATAAAAATCATAAGATCATGTCAATAGATGCAGAAAAAGCATTTGATGAAATACAGCACCACTTTATGTTCAAAACACTAGAAAAACTAGGGATAAAAGGAACAAAACCTCAACATTGTAAAGGCTATCTATGCTAAGACCCAGGCCAATATCATTCTAAATGGAGAAAAGTTGAAAGCATTTCTTCTAAAAGCTGGAACAGATCAAAAATGCCCTTTTTCACTTCTTCTATTTAACATAGTTCTTGAAACTATGCTAGAGAAATTAGACAGATGAAAAAAATTAAAGGGATATGGATAGGAAAAGAACAAATCAAATTAGCACTATTTGCTGATGATATGATTCTATACCTAGAAGACACAAAAAAATTTCACTAGAAATTTTCTAGAACAAATAAAGGAATTCAGAAAAGTAGCTAGATGTAAAACCAACACCCAAGAATCTAAGGCATTTCTGTACAGCATTAAAAGATCCTGGGGGGGGGGGGGGGGGGGGGACTAGGAAATTCACCCCATTTACAATAGCCTAAAAAAAAAAAAAAAAAACTTGAGAATCAACAAAAGACGTTAAAGACCACTACAATGAAAACTACATCACACTAAAGAAAAAAATTAAAGATGATCTTAGAAGATGGAAATATCTACCTTGTTCTTGGATAGGTATAATTAATATTGTCAAAATAAACTTACTACCAAAAGCACTATACAAAATTTAATGCAATTCCAACCAAAATCCCAATAACATTCATCATAGAAATAGAAAAAGCAATCATGAAATTTATCTGAAAATATAAGAGACCCCAAATAGCCCAAGCAATGCTTAGTAAAAGAGTGAAGCTGGTGGCATTACTATTCCACACCTTAAACAATACTACAAAGAAATAGTAACAAAAAAAAAAAACAAAAACAAAAACATGATAATGGCACCAAAATAGACCTGTAGACCAATGGTACAGAGTAGAGGACACAGAGACTAACCCACATATCTACAGTTTTCTTATATTAGACAAAGGCACCAAAAATGTACATCAGAGAAAAGATAGCCTCTTCAACAAATGGTGCTGAAAAAACTGGAAATCCACATGTAACAAAATGAAATTTATCTCTATTTCTCACGATGCCCAAAACTCAACTCAAAGTGGATCAAGAAACCAGGAATTAAACCAGAAACCTTGTGACTAATGGAAAAAAAAAATTGGTCCACATCTCCATCATGTTGGATTAGGCCCCAACTTTATTAATTAGACACCCATAGTGCAAAAATTAAAACCAAGAATCAATAAATGAGATGGATTCAAACTAAAAAGTTTCTTCTCAAGCAAAGAAACAATCAGTGAGGGGAACAAAGAACCTACAGAATGGAAGCAAATCTTTACCACAAGCACATCAGATAGAGCACTAATCTCTAGGATATCTGAAGCACTCAAAAACCTTAATACCAAAAACAAAAAATGGAAAACAAAAACAAACAACCCAATCAATAAATGGGCCAAGGCGTTCTACCATTTTTTTTTTTCCCTTCCTACCATCTTGCCCCCTCTCTTCCCCTTCCTCCCCTTGACCTTACTAGTGTTTCTCTAATCCTCCTATGCTTGAGACACAAACCCACTGTGAATCAGCCTCCTTATATCAGAGAAAACATTCAACATTTGGATTTTTGAGATTGGCTAACTTTACTTAGCATTATGTTCTCCAAGTTCATTCATTTACCTGTGAATGCCATTATTTTATTCTCATTTATTGCTGAGTAATATTCAATTGTGTTTATATACATCATTATCTTTTTCCATTCATCTACTGAGGGGCATCTAGGTTGGTTCCAAAACCATGCTATTGTGAATTGTGCTGCTATAAACATTAATGTGGCGGTGTCCCTGTAGTGTGCTGTTTTTAAGTCCTTTGGGAACAGACCCAGGAATGGGATGGCTGGGTCATAAGGTGGTTTCATTCCCAGTTTTCCAAGTGATCTCCATACTCCTTTCTATAATGGCTGCACCACTCTGCAGTCCCACCAATGTATAAGTGTGCCTTTTTCCCCTCATCCTTTCCAACATTTGTTGTTGTTTGTGTTCTTAATAGCTCCACTCTGAGTGGAATTAAATAAAATCTAAGGGTAGTTTTGATTTTCATTTCCCTAATTGCCAGAGATGTTGAACATTTTTTCATGTACTTGTTTATTGATTGTATATCTTCTTCTGAGAAGTATCTGTTCAGTTTCTTGGCCCATTTATTGATTGGGTTATTTGTCTTTTGATGTTTAGATTTTTAAGTTTTTTTTATATATTTTAGAGATCAGTGCTCTATCTGACGTGCATGTAGTAAAGATTTGTTCCCAATTAGAATATCACTACACTAAATCCATGTTTGAAGACATTACTAGTATGAATATACATTGTATACAAACAGTGATATGTAAAAAGGTGCTCTATATGTGTATTATGAATTGTAATGCATGCTACTGTTATATATATAACTTTAAAATAAATAAATAGGCCAAGGAACTGAACAGACACTTCTAGGAAGAGGACATGCAATCAATCACCAAACATATGAAAAAAATGTTCAACATTTCTAGCATTAGAGAAATGCAAATCAAAACTACTCTAAGATTTCTTCTTACTCCAGTCGGAATGGCAGCTATCAAAAATACAAACAACAATAAATGTTGGTGAAGATGTGGGGGAAAATGCACACTCATACATTGCTGATGGGGCTGCAAGTCAGTGTAGACAATCTAGAAAGCAGTATGGAGATTTCTTGAAAAACTTGGAATGGATCCACCCTTCGACCTAGCTATGCACCTCCTCAGTCTTTACCAAGAGGGCTTAAAAACAACATACTACAGGGACAGAGCCACATCAATGTTTATAGCATCACAATTCACAATACCTGAACTGTGGAACCAACACAGATGCCCTTCAGTACATGAATGAATAGGGAAACTTTGGTATATATACAAGATGGAACATTATTAAGTGCTAAAAGACAACAAAATTATGCTATTTGCAGGTAAATGGATGGAGTTGGAGAAAATTATGCTAAGGGGATCATGGGAAAAATAAAGGAACTTTAAGTAGATCAAAGGGGTAGGACTGGGAAGGGAGGGGTCAAATTGGTAGGAATGAGGGTGGAATGAGTTCGACATCATTACCTTAAGTACAGGTATGAAGACATAAATGGTGTAAAAATATTTTTGTAGAACCTATGACTTCAAAAATTGTGCTCTAAGGACTGGGGATATAGCTCAGTGGATAGAGTGCTTGCCTCCAGTGCACAAGGACCTGGGTTCAAGCCCCAACATATGTGTAATAAAAAAAAATTTGTGCTCTATATATGTAAAATATAAAATGAATTGCATTCTGTATCATGTATTACAAATTAGAATAAGTAAATAATATAAAAATATATATAGGAGAGCAGGAAATAACGATGGAGCATGAGTTAACCTAAGTTTTTGATCAGAAATACAAAATTATCACATGAAGCAAAAAAAGCAGTCTGATATGGCCACGTGCAGAAAGATTCCAAGTCAACAGCATTCTGGAAAAGACAAAATGATAGATGCAGTAGCAGAACTGATGGGTGCCAGGGATTTAGGGAGCACAGAGGGAGGCAGGGATGGGGACCAGTGATGAACTGGTGGAACAAAGGATTCTCAGGGCAGTGAAACTCCTCTGTATCACACTGTCATGTAGAATACATGACACACAACAATCACACACACACAGAGCAAAACCCTAAGGTAAAGTATAGACTTCAGGCATTGATAATGTTTTGCTTCATCCACTGTCTTCATTAAATATACAACACTGGCTCAATAACTAACATAGTACAACATGGCAAAATGTTGGAAAAAGTGAAGACTATAAGCTGTTGATAAGGAGTGTTAGCTAAAATGATTAATGCTTTATTTGAATTGTCAACTTGATTGGATTAAAAGATATAGGTGATTAAGAGGCTTCTGGGTGTGTCCATGAGGGTGTGTCTAGGAATGATTGGCATGTGGCATAGAAAACTGAAGTGGAGAACCACCTTAACTAAGGGCAGCACCATCCAATACAAGTTGGAAGAAAAAGAAAGTAGCAGGGGATGCAATCGCCTGTCTTCTAAGATGGGATCTTGATTGCTGCTGCAATGGTCTGAGAATATCAACTCTCCCTTTTTCTCTCTCCAAAACTATCCTCTGCCAGTCATTCTCCAGAAGTCTTAGGTCTGGACTAGGGTAGCACCACTGATCCCTCTTTTTTGAGGCTTCAGCCTCTTGGACTGTGCAGCTACTACTTCTCAAGCTCTCCAGCCTGAAGACGGCCATTGTGGACTATCCAGCTTCTGGTCAAGCAAGCCAATCTAATAAATCCTCTTTTTATAATCATACTTTCTGTTGATGCTGTTCCTCTAGAGAGAACACTAATAAACTATGTAACTCTAAAACTGCTCTGAAAAACAAAGATAATTTAATAAACAAGTGAATAAGCAACCATGCCATGAAGTTTAACAAATATGTACACAAGAAACAATATTACATACTGAATACATTTTTCAAAATAATTCAAAACTAACAAATATAGGAAGAGTCATAATTACAAATTTCAAAACTATGGAGAAAAGCAAAGAAACTGGTTTTCAATACTGTTTCCACCTGAAGAGAAATGGGATAATAAGTCTTTAAAAGTCATTCCAACTGCTGGTGTGGTTGTGTGTGCCTATAATTTCAGCAACTAGGGAGGTCAAGGCAAGAAAATCAAAAGTTTGAGGCCAGTCTCAGCAACTTAACAAGAGAGTCAGATTTTTTTTTTTTTTTTTTTATTACCAGGGATTGAACTCAGGGGTACTCGACCACTGGGCCACATCCCCAGCCCTTGTTTGTATTTTTATTAGAGACAGGGTCTCACAGAGTTGCTAAGTGCTTCACATTGCTGAGGCTGGCTTTGATTTTGCAATCCTCCTGCCTCAGCTTCCCTAGGGCTGAGATTACAAACAAATGCCACAGCACCTAGCTGACACTCAGAAATTTAGTGAGACTTGGTCTTCATGTAAAATATAAATGGAGGACTGGGGCTGTAGCTGAGTGGCAGTGCACTTGTTAGCATGTGTGAGGCACTGGGTATGATCCTTAGCACCACAGTAAATTAAATAAAATAAAGGTATTCTGTCCATGTATACCTATAACAAGGCTGGCTTTGAACTTTTTTACAAAAATTTTTTTAAAAATTAAAAACAAGTAAATAAATAATAAAAAGGGCTGAGGATGTGCTCAGTCATCAAGTGCCTCTAAGTTTAAACCCTAGGAGTGCATGGGGCCACCTCCAAAAAACTGCTCACAAGTTGAAATTTATTTTTGGAGGATAACATAAACATGAGCATGTCCTGGTTTCTATCCCCAGCACTCAATGAATAAGAAAATGAAAAAAAAAATAATAGTCTATGTACTAATTTTCTTGGGCTAGTGAATAACTCAGTAGTACAGAACTTGCTAAGAATGTATGTGGTCCTGTGTTTTCTCCCCAGCAGTCCACACACATACACAAAACAAGCAAACAAACAGAAAACTAAACTACAGCCAGATAAAGTGGTGCAAGCCTGTAATCACAGCACTTGGGAGGCTGAGGTAGGAGGATCGCAAGTTCAAAGCCAGTCTCAGCAATGGTGAGGCACTTAGCAACTCAGTGAGACCCTGTCTCTAATAAAAAAATACAAGAAAAGGGCTGGGGATGTGGCCCAGTAGTTGAGTGCTCCTGAGTTCAGTCCCAGTACAAAAAAAAAAAAAAAAAAAAAAAAAAAAACACTAAAATACATGTAATGAGTGATAAAAAATGATTATAATACAAAAGATACACAATGTGACACATAAAATATAAAATACAACAAAAATCAATGCAAAGACAACAACCTTTCTTACAAAAGAATCTGAACTTTCCCATGATCTACACCCTCTGAAAAAACACTGAGCATTTCAGTAAATTCTGTGAAAGTCAGGGCATGGTTTCCTGTGGGGTTTTTTTTTTTTTTTTTTTTTGTTTTTTTTTTTTGGTGAACTTAAAAATATATATATATCTAAAAATGAAAACAATAGACTGTATCTAAAACCAGCCTATAGCTGAACAGAACAGAGTGAGTAGACAGAGCATTTACATTACTCCTAAATTTCTTAAGCTCAAAGGCCAGCTCCCAATGGGGTGGACCTAGAAGGAGGCAGTTACAAAGGAACAGGAATTAGGTGACATGGTGGGAGTGCTCGTGAAGGGAATTAGCACCCTTATTTAAAAACATGTATCTATTCTTTCCAGAAAAGAGGTGCCATTTACTATATCACTGATAAATTATTCAGTGATTAAAGAACATAGTTGGGTATTTCAGGTATTCCCAAAATTGTCCTTTAAAATTTACAATGGAGATGGGTGTGATAGTGCTCACCTGTAATTTCAGCAGTCCAGGGGTATGAGGCCCTAGGCAATGCAGCAAGACCTTGTCTCAAAACAAAGAATCTAAAAGGGGATTGGGATGTGGCTCAGTGCTTAAGCACCTCTGTGTCCATTCCTGACACCACAAAATCATACAGTTAACATCAACCTACCAAGTCCCAGACAACAACAACAACAGTATTTTCTGTCAAATTCTCCACATGTAAAGAACAGAAACTGATGTTTTCATGAAATTACATGCATAAATTTATCCACCACTATTTTTTAAAAAATGGATTCATATTCTGCAGCAATAATGCAAAAAAGACTTTTTCTGTATCTTAAGTGGCATTCTGGAATCTAGGACCTGGATGTCAATTTGAAATCATCGAAACAACAAGATCTAATCCCACAAATTTTCAATACATTCCTAGGGGTAGGAAAAGGTAAGTAAGGGGTTTGTTTGTTTGTTTGTTTTTGATTTGGTACCAGGGTTTAAACCTAGACACATTTTACCACGGAGCCACATCCCCAGCCATTTTTATATTATATTTTGAGACAAAGTCTCACAAAGTGTAATAAAGATGGAATACGTTGCTAAGGCTGTCATCAAATTTGCAATCCTCCTGTCTCAGCCTCTGGAATAGTGAGGATCACAGGTGTACACCACTACACGTGGTTGTACATTAGGATTCTTAACAATGGAAATGTAACTAGACTTTTTTAAATCTACTTTTTTTTCTCTCCTCTTTAATAATATTTCATCCTATTTGACTCTGAATAAATAAAACTAGGCATCAAAAAAGTGAGCAGATTATTTCAAAGTGATACACAGAAACCACTGGTGCCGAGGGAGCACAGATGTGTCAGGCTCAAGGGGCAGGCAAGGTCCCTGACAGCTGGGATATTCTCCCTCTGGGTCATGCTCACCGAAAGCCTCCTGGATCACCCTCCCAGGAGATTTGGACCATGACTCCAGTCTAAAGGCTTTTGAGGTTTGCAGAGCACTGCACTGGGGTTGGTGGTCCTTATGCCTTAGGAGAGTTTTTGCTCCTTCAGTAATGTGAGAGGATGCAAGGGGCAGGAATCACTGCTCACCTGGCCCCTCAGCACCAGCATCCACAGGCTGATTGTCCACCCCTCTCCAAGGAATGAGAGCAGAGCTTGAGGAAAACAATGTCGTTAAGAAGTAGCTGTCAACTGAGGCTTTTTCCAGGAGATTCCTCACCTCCATAGACCCCAGCTGCACCCCTGAGAGGCTGCATTCCACACCTCAGGCTGTCCTCTAGAAGGAGCTGACCCAGGGCCTGAAATTCTCTTAACTGTGCAGGGCATAGGGCAGCTGTGGGTACCTTGTGGCAACCCCAGGAGAGGATTGTGGCTGAGGACATGAGACCCTGTGAAGTGTCCAAAGCGAACCTCTGCCTGAAAAATTATGACATGGTGTCTACATTTGAGGAAGATACAAGGAGAAGCACACTTTTGACAGGTGTGAACTGAAGGTCTCTATGAAGTTGCATCTACATCAAAGAACCTTTACAACACTTGACTTTGACTAACTAGACCACCATAAGTGTAGAAAGACAGGGTTATGTTTGGAGAGCAAAAATTATCTTGAACTTTAAACTTTTTAATAGCCAATTGTCTCAATTTCTGAATCAGGCCACAATTCTAAAAACTAATAAACTTCTCAGAATATATCACTAATCTTACCAAATGTCTAGTCTCTACCATGTTCCAAAACTAGGAATGTATAAACACAGACCTACAGAAAAAAAAATTTATTTATTTATTTATTTATTTATTTATTTATTTATTTATTTTGCTGTAGCTCACCAATCTGATGATCATACAATTGCAATTGGTTAATGTATTGACACAAAACTTTTTTTTTTTTTTAAATAAAAGTTAAAGTAGGCTAGGCACAGCAGTGCACCACTGTAATTCCAGCAGCTTGAGAGGCTAAGGCAGGAGGACTACTCAATTCAAAGCCAGCCTCAGCAACTTATTGAGCACATCAAGAACTTAGCAAGATAATCTCTCACAATAAAATATAAAAAGAGCTGGAATGTGGCTCAGTGTCTAATTGTCTCTGAGTTCATTCCCTGGTTAAAAAAAAAAAATATGTAATCTATTAAGGGTGGGACACATACACCATTCTGGGTAACTTGAATCCATGATACTGAGTATGGTCATTAATATTTGTATCAAAATATAGTATTTTCTGTAGGTGGGGTTGTAAAAGAATTTAATCCCAACAGCTGCAGAAGCTGAGGCAGGAGGATCACAACTTTCAAGCAAGGCTTGGCAACCTAGCAAGACCCTATCTAAAAATCAAATTGAAAAGGGCTGGGGATGAAGGACAGCAGAATGAATGAGACATTATTAGGCTATGTGCATATATGATTACAAGACTGCTGTGAATCTATATCATGTACAATCAGAAAAAGGAGGTGTTATACTCTATTTATGTGTGATAAGCAGAGGCGACTTTTTCTAGATTACCAGCCATTTTAAGGTAATTTCTGCCCTCTTTGCAGCCCCCCCCCACGAACTGGGAACAAATAACTGGTTACACAACACCTACAATAGAATCTCAGAGTGCAGAGAGGCTACACAATACTTAAATGTCTACACCTGAGGGCTTATTAACCAACCCTTAAACTGTCTCCACCTTAGAGTTTATGAACCCTGTGCTTTATAAACCCTGCACTTGCTACAAACAGGCACCATCTTCTACCACCCTTCCTCCTATGGGTTGAAGTTGGTGGCCCTAGTCTGATTAAAGCCTTCTTTGGCTTTTACATGAGTGGCTTGTGAGAATTTTTGCCTGCGAATTGGGTTCAACAATGTATGGTGGGTCAAAATGCATTCTCCAGTCGTATATCACTAATTTAAAAATTTATGTCCAAAAAAAAAAAAAAAAAAAAAAATAAATAACTTATGTGGCGAGGCACTTAGCAACTCAGTGAGACCCTGTCTCTAAAAAAAAAAAAAAGATGGGTATGTAGCCCCAGATTCAATATCCCTAGGATCTATAAAGAATTGCCTTATTTTCTTTAGAGTGATTATTTTGACCAAACACAGGGACAACCTGTTAAGTGATTTTTCTTTCCCTCCAAGTATAGCATTCACAAATAAAAAAACAAATGCTTTTAAAAATGTTGTTCTTGCCAGGGATAGTGGCACAGCCTGTAATCTAAGGGACTTAGGCAGCTTAAGCTTAAGGATCACAAGTTGGAGGCCAGCTCCCAAAACAAGTGGGACCAGATCTTAAAACTTAATAAAAGGGGCGGGGTGGAGAGATGTGAATGTCGCTGATAAAGCTCCCCTAATTTTGATTTTCCAATCAAAAAAAAAAAAAAAAAAAAAAAAAAAAACAAGGTGAACAATAAAAATTAGTACACTGTGTCCAGTTGAAACATAGTAGGAAGAACGAATGTTTGATGATGCTGTGAAGTGCAGAGGAAGCGGGCATTTTAGGACCCAGGAGGCAACTGCAATTTAAGGACTTATAGCAGCCTAAGGAGGAGCTCAGCTGGGAGCTGAAAGTCCATTTGTGACCCCGCTTCCTACACATATGAAAGAGTGGGGGCAGGCAAGCAGCAGGGAGCAGTGGGGACACGGGGAGCTGAGCCAACTGTGCAACCCCAGGGAACCAGGGGAAAGTGCCCAGGACCACCCCCCTAGCAGGGACTCCGCCATGCTCCACAGCTCACCCCCACTCTGGGGCCCCACAGAAGGTGCTGACCGCGGACCTTCAGCCCTAGTCGCAAACTCACCATTTTTGTCTTCCCTGGTGACCCGGCGTCCTCTCCGGGAACCTCCGGTTGCCCGAGATCGTGGGGACACAGGCTGCCCAGAGTCACCTGGGGCCTGAAACTGAGAACACGTAGCACGGAAATGGAGAAGCAATTTGGAGAGAAAAAAAAAAGCCCGCGGATGCCCGCTCTTCCTGTCGGCCTGCGCACTGATTGGACAATTCCAACCCAGCATCCTTGATTGATGGTTCCAAGGCCCACCTCTGCATCTTGACTGACAGCTAAAATTAACCATTCGCTGGCTGCCATTTGCTAGAGTGACAAATTCTTGGCCCCAGCCCTTTTTAGGCAGAGCTTCCTGGCTGTGCTGGCAACTAAATCCAAATAAACAGAAATTCAGCCAGCTGACAGGAATGCCCCATGTGCTGGAGAGCCTGATGAGGACCTGGACTGACCTCCAAACTCTTCTCATCTGCCTGAACCTCTTTGTCATCCTCACCACTCTCAAACTCTACAGCAGCCTCTTGACTAGTGAAAAAAGGACTTCTCCTTACAACCATCTCCTCAGCCAGCTAAAAGCTCCACATGAGGAGAGGCCTGCTTTAGTGCCTGATCTGATCACCACTGTCTGAGTGAGTGTGTATCTGCTGGAATTGAGACCTAAGACTTAAGACTTTATAGCACTTAAGCTTGGCATGCAGAGGGAATATCTGTGGGCACTTCCGGGAAGACGCCTTGGGGTATGGCCTGCCAGCCTGAATCTTATCCAACATTCCCCCCTTTTTGTTTTCTTAGGAAGTGGGGCATTGTGTCTCGATCTGGCTGCTTCCGAGCTGAAAGGGGGCGACGTGTGGTGTTATGGGGGGGGGGGGAAGTAGGCATACAAAACAGGCAAATCAGGATTGAGGGTGAAAAAATTCCCAGGAGGTAGGCGCGGTAAAGATGAATCTCTGCAGGTATGAGATGGATGAAGTTTCCTTGAGGCCATAGATGGGTGAGGGGTGTGAAACCAAGCTTCTGCAGAGGTCACGGGGGAAATCAGTCAGCTGTCTTCAGGGGAAATCAGTCAGCTGTCTTCTCGAAGAGCACGTAAGAATTGTAGGCCTTGCGAATTTACAGGTAGCAGGTGAAGAGGCCAATGGAGAGTGCGAAGCGCATCATAATGAGCATAGGGTAGCAGGTTAGGGGCCTTTCAGAGCAAGCTGGCCAAGAATCATCCAGGCGTAGTTGATCCCTTTAGAATCTGGCAATTTTGTTTTGAAGTGATGAGAAGTCATCTGTGGTTTTACAGTTGATAATCCTGAGGAGAAGCTGGTTAAAGGTTTGGTTAGAGATTTTACTTAATTGTCCCTGTAGAAATTTTATGACACAGGGAAGAAAGGCATAGAATAAGATAACTTCAACTAGAGGTCCCCATATTGGGAGAGCCTAGCTGATGAAGTTTTGTGACCATGTCCCAATGGGATTGTCGTCCCAGTTGTAATTTTTCCTTTCTAACTGTCCTCCTTCCTGCATACTGTGACCAGGCCTGTACTGTGACCAGGCCCAGTGAGATGGCCAAAAGGTGGGAAGCAGATGGGCTGAGGCAGGAAGAGCAGGATGGTGCATCCCAGGACACATGAATTAAAAACTATATAGCTCCCTGTAGGGAGGGGCAATTGCTGGGACAGGTTACCTTGGCAACGGGTTGGGGCAGGTTGATAAGGGTGGAAGAAGGGCTCTGAGGGAATTAACATTTCAATCCCTCAGGGGACAATCTCCCAAATTCCCAAAATTGGCTCACTCAAATTGACTTTCGACCTGACTTTATTAACCTATACATGCTGACTGCCTATGAGATTCTGGCTTCATTTCCCTTCTAATTTTAGGAACTCCTTACTACTGTAAGGGAACGGGATGATGACTGGATCTGGCTTCTTCATGCTGAACAGGGGCGACGAGATGGGGACAAGTAGTTTGGAGTTCCTTTTTAGAAGTCAGGCCAGATTGAAGCTGGGGGAAGATGTAAAGTCATCAGGGACAGGATCTTCTATGAGAAAAGCAAAAAAACATGAGTACTGAAGAAATGTTGCAGCATTTGAAACATGTCAATGTATACCATGAAGATGATAATTTCTCACCAGGAGGTGTGAGGGCTGAGAAGTTGTCCCCATAATAAGGCCAGAGTGGATATGGCCTTTATTTGGGAATATAAATCTTTAACATCCCCAGAATCATCAGGAATGTAAACACAACATTTAATATGGTAGTCAAGCTACTTAATGTCATCTGATCCTATAAAATCTTTCTATTGGAGAGCTAGATAATCATGCTAGTAAATATTAAGCCTACCTGTGTAGGTTAGGAAGATTTGTTAAACTGTTTCTTTTTAGAGTTATCAGGCATTCCTGCCTAAGAATCTCTTTTGTAGCCTTCAGTCTTACCAATTCTTGGGGCTAATACAAGTGTATCTCTGAAGTTACATTTAACTATTATTTCTTAAATGCCCAGGAATGGTTGTGTTTTGGTTTCAACTGTTTTTGCTATTTGTTTAAGATGAAGTAGGTCAAACTGACTTTTGCTTTTATCTATTGCTAAGAGTCAGCTGATTTCTGATGGGAATAACTCTTGGGGGAACTTAAGAGCAGCTTTTCCATTCTGCTAGTGCCTTCTGCAAGGATAGGTCCAGGTCTTGCTTGACCTTGTGGCTTCCCTTGGAAGCACCAGGGATGTCTCCCTTTTCCAAGGACCCTCCTTTTAGCAAGTGCACTGGTTGGCTTTCTCTTCTCCACAAGTCTCCTAGCCTCCCTGCTCGAGAGACCATGTGGCCCAAAGTTGCAAAGCTCTTTAGAGAAGTTCCCTGTTCCCTGAATCAGACCAGCTCTAAGGGCAAGAGCCAAATAGTGGTTTTCTTGGCCCTTTTAATTTAACTTTAAAGTCTTGATCTTAAACATACAGCAAATTAGTCTCACCAGTCTCAAATTAAGCACACTGAGCTTTACTTTCATGCCTATAACCTTACTATCATTTACCCTTTCCATTAATTGGGGTTTGTACCATCCTAGGTGATTTCTTATTATCTTAAATTAACCTAGGTTGTGTTCTTGAAGCAATACCTCTGCAAAACATTGAGAGGCAACTTTCAGACAGTTTACAAGGAAAATACAAAATAAAATTATTGAGAATAAAAACACATTTAACACAATATTACATTTAGAACAAATTAAGGAAAGGCTGAGAGCTTTTAACCTTTCGTGGAAAAGTTGAAACAATCCTTACAGTAACAGTCAAAACCTTTGAGCCTCTACGTACATAGCAATCTTTTATAAACCTCTATACAGAATCACACACATCTGTTAACCACTTCACGAGAACACAATGTTCAAGCATATAGAATTATACCTGTTGAAACTTCAACCTTTTTCAGTGATGACAAAGTAAAAATGACTAGTCAGTAATTACCATACAATTTGCTTTTTGGTTTAGTCCAATGTAAGTTTAGGTAAAAAAAAATTTTTCCCATTCTTTTGGGGAATGAGCCATCTCCTACTGAGCTTGCTGGCTTCCCCATTTGCATTTCAATGTAAGTCTCAGCTGAGGTCTGGAAGGTGGGCACGGGGAAATTTATTCTGAGCAGAACCCTCATGTAGAATTAGGTAAGCAGCAGCTAGAGTCCTAAGACAAGGGGCCCATCCGCAAATGGTGGGGTCAAGCGGAGCAAAGTGGGGGCCCTTGTATTGGCCTAGAACACTGAGAGCCAAACCCTTCATTTCATAAAGGGTAAATGGCTGAAGGTCTGGGAGATGAAGAGCTGGGGCCTGTGACAGTGCCTTCTGCAGATGCTTAAACTTAGCCTGAATGCTTTCGGGAAGGAACTTTCCCTCAATCCCCTTAGCTGCCTCATATAGGGGCTTTGCATAAAGAGAGAAATTGGGAATCCAGGCACGGAAATATCCTGCTAGCCCTAGGAAGGAAAGAATCTCTTCCTTTGTCTTGGGACATGGGAGCTCCTCAATGAGGGCCTTTCTGTCCACAGTAATGGCCTTTAATTGATGGGAAATCTGAACTCCTAAATACACTACCTGGGTCTGGGCAAGCTGCACCTTAGATGGGGAAACACAATACCCACGAGAAGCAAGAAAATTTTAAAGGGTATAAGAGTCTTCATGAGCCGTGAAGAAGGAAGGGCTGCAGAGGAGGAGGTCGTCTACATATTGCAAGAGAGTGGAGTTAGGGAATTTAAGATCTTTGAGGTCTGCAACCAATGTCTGTCCAAAGATATGAGGGCTGTCTCAAAAACCCTGAGGGAGGACTGTCCAGGTCAACTTTTGGGACCACTGAGTATCTGGATCTGTCCAGGTATTATAAGGGGAATGGGTGGGTTTGAGAAAACATTTCTGCAAAAGATCTGAGATAATGGGTTGGAGACCTCTGAGGCTAGTGGCTGGAAGTGGATACTGGGCTTATTGGGGAAATGCTGGAGATCTTTAAGGTATATTTGTACGGGGTCACACTGAGCAAGGGAGGGAGTCTGAGTATCCCAGACTTTGGGGGTCCACTAAATCGGTGGGGACAGGGTAATGGGAGGTTTCTGCATAGGTAGAAGGTTGGGGGTTCCTGCCTCAGTAGGGGGCTGAGGGGTTCCCACATCAATAGGGGGTGGTGGAGTTTCCTCATCAGCATCAATAGGGGGTGGTGGGTCAGTGGCCCTTGAAACAGTGAGAAGAAAGATGGGGGAAGGAGATGGAGCAAAACGAGCCAGGGAGCACAATTGAGCTAGGCAGACCAGAGAACACAATAATTTCCTGCAGCTTATCAGAATTAAGAGGTTTAAGACCACCTACTATGCAAACTAAAAACTGATCTCTCAAGACCATGTCCCCTGGGGCATTGTAATCCCAGTTCAGGTCTCTATCTGGAACAGACTCAGGACCAAAGGGTAAGTTTGGGTTCACTCTCTGAGTCTCGTCCACATATGCTCTTGCCTGCTTTCTCGAACGGGTCAGGGGAAGACTTAATGCAGAAGGCGGCAGAATATCCCGTGAGTCAGGTAGAGACACCGCGAGAGCCACTGGGGCCTGGAGAAACTCGTTGGAGACGCTGGGGAAGAAGCACAGACTGTGCAGTTCTCTCCCTGCGCCGCTGCCAGAGTTGTTGGGGAAGAAATCGGGGAGGGGGCCAAAGCCTGAAGTGGCGCATCTGGTAAAGAACTCGTCGCAGAATCCGAGGGAGTGGGGGCCAAAGTCTGAGGTGGCGCGTCTGGTAAAGTACGCGTCGCAGAATCCGCGGAAGTGGAGGCTAAAGTTTGAAGCAGTGCGTCTGGTAAAGAACGCATGGCCAAAGATGGCGGGGAAGGCGTGGGAGGAAATGACGCAGAACCAAGCAGCAGAAGCTGAGTGGGCGGGGATAACGGCGGAAGAGGCGCAGAACTAGGAACGGGAAGTTGAGTGGGCGGGGATAATGGCGGAAGAGGTACAGGAAATGACGTCGAAAGAAAAAAAGGGTCTACAGAGGAGGACTCGGCTGGAACGGAAGGAAGGGAGGGGCAGAGGATGATGCAAAAGGAAGAGGAGGGTCTGAGCACGAAAGCGCGGCAATTCGGAATTGAGGGCCTGAGCCGGGGGAGGGGGAGGGATGGGAGTTCTAGACTGTCGGTATGGGGGAGGTGGAACCTCTAATCCTGGGTCAAAGTCAAGGTCAATCAAGAATGGAAGTGGGTCACTGGGTTTGCATGCTAGTAAACCAGTTTCAGAACTACACTGAATACACAGGGAAGGATTTGAACAGAGAAGGGAAAAGGCATCTATGTAAGGCAACTCTGTCCATTTTTTCGACCGTTGGCAAAAGCTGGAAAGTTCCTGCAAAACCCGAGCATCTAGGGACCCTGACTTTGGCCACTGATTGGATAATGGGTAGGAAGGCCTAATTTTTGTACATAACTTTATTAATTTCTTTTTCTTTATGTGTAGCTTTAAGCCTAAGCTTGCCCGATTTTTTAAGAGGCAGTAAAGAGGAGAATCAGCTGGAATTGATAGGGAAGTTCCCATATTTCCCCGTTGATGGGGAGAGGCTAATACAATATTTTGAAAAGCGTCCCTTTCAAAATATGTATTAGAGTGAGATCCAAGTCCGCTCGCCCAGTCGTCACCGGGTCAGGCTGACATGGGATATCATGAGAAATGTCTTCCTCAAGATACCAGAGGACTATAAGCCCCCTGCGCAGGGGATTTTCGTGTCCCGTCCCGGACGGGAATGAAAAGGTCAAGTCCGGGGTGTGGAGAGGAGCTTCTCTAACCACTCCCAGCTGAAAGCTCTAATCACTACAGCTGAAAACTTTAGAGTGGGCAGATAGAGGTGGGGGGAGTTCCTGGGGTCCACTGTCGCCTTTAAGACTCGGATGGGGTGCTTTCCCCCCTGCACAGGTCACGGGCAAGATTGCCGGAAAATCGACGGTCAGTTTTCACCACGTAGTGTCCAGACAGGTTTAGGAACTCAGGATGGGGGCAAGGGTGTGAGGCTGCCACGTGGCGCAGACTCACGAACACTGACAGACAAGCGCAGACTCTGGGTGGGGGCTGTTGAATGCGGAGTGCAGGCTGGAAGCGTTTTCCCAGAAAAAAGGGAGAGAGAGAGAGAGAGAGAGAGAGATTGAAAGAGAAAGAGCGAGCTCCTTGGGGCCCACTGTAACCTTGAAGGTCTTTGGTGGGGTGCGTATGGGCCACAAGTGGGGCTGCTGGACGATCAACGGTCAGTTCCCACTGTGAAAGGCCCAACGGGTTTAGGAGCCCTGGGGACAGAGGGGCTTATCAATCCGATGACCGGCACTGGATGCGTTGGAGTGGCGATCAAAAATGAGCGAAAGGCTGAGTCGGGTGGTTCCAAAAGCGGTTCCAAGATGGTTATGCCCTCCAGAGGGATAAGGTTCCTGGCCAACGCACCAAAATGAAGGGCAAGAACCACACCGGGACCACCTTGTAGAAAAAGGGGGGTTATTAAGGGGTTATTAAGGGAAGGGAGAAAGGGGGAAAAGGGGGAAAGGGAAATGGGAAAGGGGAACGGGGAAGGGGAGAGCTGGTGAGAAGATGACGGCGAAAAGAGAGAGGAAGGTTCTGGACAAGCCGGGGCTTAAGTACAGAGGGGTGGGAGCATGACTTGTATGGTCTGGATTGGCTCAGAAAGGGAGAGCCCGCCCTGGGTTGAATTCCCGCGAGAGGCGAGTATTCCCAGGATCAGGAAGGGCGGGGACTCGGAGCCCGCCAAAGGTGAATTCTCGTGAGAGGTGGGCACTTCCGGGAAGACGCCTCGGGGTATGGCCTGCCAGCCTGAATCTTATCCAACAATGTCTATTATGAGCCTCTCATGATTAAGTGTGTTTGCAGTGCTTAGAATTTACTTAGAATTGTTTGGTGTGGATTGATACGTCTATTGCAGTGCGAAGATTTAAGTATTATAATTTTCTTGATTAAGAACCTATAGAGTAAAATTATATTGAATGATTTGAAAGAATAAAGCATTGAAAAGGGCAGAAGCACGTGGACATTCTTTATTTTCTCCCCCTCGACTGCATAAATCACACCTTTGCCCATCATGACAGTTGGCATAGTCAGTAGTTAAGGAAATACACCTAATGTCTAGGAGAAATGTCTTGTCCTGCCTGTGTGAAAACCACATATGGAATTCAGAAGCTTTTTCTAAACACACTGAAACTTGTTATACTATTTACATCTGCAATCATAGCAATTAACCTAATAGGACATTACACCTTCTGCAAAGGTGTATATCAAATTGATAAGAACATCACACAGATATACCAACATATAGCAAATCACACAATCTGCTTCCTAGACAGATACATCCAGTAACACATGAACTGGATAGAGAAACACTAACACAGACACCTAGAAAATCATATTGCAAAAGCACTACAGCATATAGACACAGATACATCTTTTGTGTGCTATTGTAGGAGAAAGTATATTACAGTAGTCTATTGTATATTGGCAACATGAGGAAATTAAAGAACATTTAAAAAAAAAAAAAGAAAAAAAGTAACCAGGAACTGTGCTCTGCTCTTCCCTGGAGAGAACTAGAAAGAACAGTGCGAGAGAAAGTGCCCGGATTTAATAAGGCAACTAAAGAAATTGATATCCCTGTATCTCACCCAGAAGTAGTTCAGCCAATCATTGCTAGAGCCACTCCAAAAGAAATCCGGGTATTTTTAGTCAAAATTATTAATGAAATACATAAGGATAGGACTAGAGGTAAAATCTTAAGAAAGACCCTGGATAGGCAGAAAAGTCACCTAGATGATTATAAAGTTTTACTGGTAACTACATGAAAAGTGACCAGAACACCAAGGAAAAGGGGTGAGAAGATAGTGATAAGGAAGAGCAAGCTGAGGAGGTCAGATCCTTCAGTAGAATAGAGCTGCAGCAGTTAAGAAATGAATTTGACCAAAACATGGGGGGGCAAGATGTAGAGTTTCTATTAAGACTGTGGGAGCATGGAGCCCATGCAATTAGAGTTAATGGAGATGAAATGCATACAATTACCTCTATAGTAGAAAATGAATCTGTATATGAGGATTTGTTGGCAGAAAATAGTAAGAAAAGATTACAAGACTACACTATCCTGGAATGGGTAGCATTAGCATGGGTGAGAGCATTTCCTGTGATGGATGTAGACAGTTTTGAATCATAGATACAGTGGACTACACACCAAAAGGCTATTAAAATTAACTAGGAAACTAGGAATATACTTTATGATGTACAATATACACACATGTAACACACCATTACAGACAGAGCTGTTAAGTCAGATAAAAAGACTAATAATCAGAGGAGGTCCAGAGCACTTCAGACTAACTTTAACATCAGCATTGCAAGACATGCATACATTACACAATGTAGTTACATATTTTAAGGAAGCCAAAGAGCTGGATGGTGCTAGATCTTTTTCCTTCCCAGCTCAGCCCTCACCACAGCAGTTCAGTTTTCCTGCTCAGTCCTCAAAAAACCAGATTAGATTTCCTAATTATAACAACAGACAGCAAAGGCAGACTTGGGAAAACAAGGAGCCTCCCAGATGAAGGGCCTCATCAGGGAGGAGTTCCACACCAAGGAGGCACAGGAACAGTACATCATTCAGAGGTCAAGGACAGAGATTCCCTTCAAACACACTACCTACATCAAAAAACAAAGGACACCAAACAACAACTTCCCCAAACACAACAACAACTTCAGACACACAAACACACCAATTTACAACAGGAACATGACATTCAGCAGACAGGGAAACCCAGGAGTCAGATAGCATTTTCAATATTAGAACAGCCTGGGGATAATAGAATATATATAGATTTACACTTAAATCTCTTTTTAAAACAATCACAGGAAAAATAGAAACACATAAATTCCTAATTGATACAGGAAGCCAAGTAACTATTTAAGGGGGAACATATAATATTATGCAAGGTGATCATAAGATAGTAGAAATAGGGAATACAAAAATTAATGCCAAATGGAAAGATGTAACTATCCCTTTATAGAACAAAGAAGTCACTAAAAAACAAGATACTATTAGTTGAAACACCTTTTAGGGTTCTAGGGATAGATCTTATACCTAGAATTTTTCCATCATGGATAACTTACAAAAAGTTTAAAAATAATATAACTAAGAAGCCGGGCGCGGTGGCGCACGCCTGTAATCCCAGCACTTTGGGAGGCTGAGGCAGGAGGATCGCGAGTTCAAAGCCAGCCTCAGCAATGGCGAGGCACTTAGCAACTCAGTGAGACCCTGTCTCTAAATAAAATACAAAAAAGGGCTGGGGATGTGGCCCAGTGGTCGAGTGCCCCTGAGTTCAATCCCCGGTACCACAAAAAAAAAAAATATATATATATATATATATAACTAAGTCTCAGGCACATCTAGCTTCTTTAGTGATGAACCCCATAGAACTACCTAAAATTAAACATAGCTATACAAATCAATACCCAATAAAAGGTGGACACACAGAAATACCTAAGAAGAAGAAGAAGGAGGAGGAGGAGGAGGAGGAGCAGGAGGAGGAGGAGGAGGAGAAATGTTGAAGGAAGACATTATAGAAAGAGCAATCTCATTTGACTATAATAGCCCAATTTGGCCTATCTTACACACAAATGGTAAATGGAGATTTACAGTAGATTATAGAGCAGTCAATGCACTAACACCACAGATGCCAGGAGACCTTTCAGACATTACCATAATATTACAACAGATACACTGCAACAAATTTAAATTCTTTTTAACTATAGACTTGTCAGATATGTTCTTTGCTATCCCTATAGGTGAAGAATGCAGAGAGATAACCACATTCACATGAAATTCAGAGCAATATAACTCTAAAAGATTACCACAAGGCTATGAAAGTATCCCCCTGATACCCATATTGCACACCCCAAGGGCTTAAAATCAGCATACTATAGTGACACAGCCACAACAATGGCTATAGCAGCTCAATTCACAATAGCTAGAGTATAAAACCAACCTAGGTGTCACTCAATAGATGAATGGATAAAGAACATGTGGTATGCTGGCGCGCTTGGTGGCGCACGATTGTCAAAGCCCCAGGCCGGGCACGGTGGGGCCTGGCTTTGAGGCAGGAGGATTGCGAGTTCAAAGCCAGCCTCAGCAATGGTGAGGCACTTTAGCAACTCAGTGAGACCCTGTCTCTAATAAAAATACAAAAAAGGGCTGGGGGGGCCCAGTGGGATGTGCCCCTGAGTTCAATTCCTGGTACCAAAAAAAAAAAAAAAAAAAAAAAAAAAAAAACTCAGCAAGTGGCACTTTAGCAACGAGTGCCCTGTCTGATTTCAGGGGGGGCTGGGGATGTGGCCCCGAGTGCCCCTGATTTACCAATCCCCAGTACCAAAAAAAAAAAAAAATGGTGTATATATACTGAATGGAATATTACTCAGCTTTAAAGAAGAGTGGAATTATGGCATTTGCCAGTAAATGGTTGGAGTTGAAGAATATCGTGCTAAGTGAAATAAGCCAATCCCACAAAACCAAAGGCCAAAGATTTTCTCTAATATGTGGATGCTAATTCACAATAAGGCAGGGGCACTAGTGGAAAATAGCTTTAGATTAAGTAGAGGGAATTGAAGGGAGGGGAGGAAGGGAATAGGGAAAAGATAGTGGAATGAAACAGACACTATTACTCTATGTATATATGTGACTACATGACCAATTTGATTCTGCAACATGTACACTTAGAAAAATGAGAAATAATATCCCATCTATGTGTGATATATCACAGTGAATATATGCATTCTACTGTCATGTATAAGTAATTAAAACAAATAAAAAATTAATGATTGTAAATATACTCCAAACTTCAAAGCAACTACACATATAAAACAAGCCATTCTGAATATAAAGAATCAAAGAGATGACTAAATTGGGTGATTCAACACACTTACCATTCAATAGGTCATCTAGACATAAACTAAGTAAAGTCTCTTCAGAACTAAAAAGCAATTAAAAAAAAAAAAAAAAAAAAAAAACAAGAGAGCCGGGCGCGGTGGTGCACGCCTGTAATCCCAGCACTTGGGAAGCTGAGGCAGGAGGATCACGGGTTCAAAGCCAGCCTCAGCAATGACGAGGCACTTAGCAAATCAGTGAGACCCTGTCTCTAGTAAAATACAAAAAAGGGGCTGGGGATGTGGCCCAGTGGTCGAGTGCCCCAGAGGTCAATCCCCGGTACCAAAAAAAAAAAAAAAAAAAAAAAAAAAAAGTCCATCAAATGTTTCATGCATTGACAACAAAATTCACTTCATTCTCAGTGATACGTGGAATTTTCCCTAAAATGCATTATATTTTAGGGGTAAAAGCAAGTTTATCAAATACAAAAATTAGAGATAAATCCTTGCATTCAATCATAACACAATGGAAAAAGATTAGAAAACAACAATATAAAAAGCAGAAACCATTATACCACGTGAAGATTACATAATACACTTTTGAAAGAAGAATGTATCATAAAAGAAATCAAGGGGAGAAATTTAAAAAATATATTTGAACCAAATGAGAAGAGAGGCACAATATACCAAATCTTTGAAATAGTATGAAGGCAATTCTGAAAAGAAATTTGTAGCTTAGAGTTTCTACATTAAAAAAGTAAAAAATATTTGGCTAATGTTTTCTGTTGTCTCTACATATGCATTTTTGTGGGGGGTACTGGGTATTGAACTCAGGCGCACTCAAACACTGAGCCACATCCCCAGCCCTCTTTTGTATTTTATTTAGACAAAGGGACTCACTGACTCACTTAGTGTTCCTCTTTTGCGGTGGCAGGCATTGAAATCACAATCCTCCTGCCTCAGCATCCTGAGCCACAATCCTTCATAAAATTATAACAAGAGTTGGCGTTTAAGTCTTCTTCGGGTATTCAAAATTTCTAATACACTATGCCAATTAAATAAAATCTCTTCATGTTCATCTCAGTTCATTCAATATAAGAATCATGCTACAAAAGTTTGTGGGAAATGTATATTTGAAGGAAAATATGTGAATAAAGGTCTGACCGGTTACTTGTTAAGGTGTTTGGCTGCCAAATCATGTTTTCAGTATATCAAATAATCTTTTAATTCTCATTTAATCATTGTACCTCCTCCCTACTGGCTCAGCTACTCATCCAAACACATCACAAGGTGGCTATCCACTGGCCACCTCACACACCAACATGATTGCCCAGAAGTGGTACTCAGGAGATACTGTAGCCCCCCCTAGGAGTCTGATTACAAATATACTCACAAAGACTAAGCTCCTACAGAGAATGCCCCCACCCCAGGAGAGTTGGATTCACTTCTCTTCTTCACACTGGTCAGTAGCAAGCTTGCAACTTCTGCCTTTGCAAATGGATTTATTACAGAGAAACCCAGAAAGGATAAAATGGTCATGCACCACTATCCAACATTTCTACTGAATCAGAGATTTAAATTAGGAAATTGCCAAACTGCCTCATTAAGTGGAAAAGAAAAAAACCTTTCAGTAATCTTGGAGAGATTTCAAAACTATATTTTAAAGATGAAATGCTACTGGATAGCTGAACCTGTGTTTACTAAAAACAGAAGTTCCATAGTACTGTCTTTTTACCTTTCATTCTAAATAAATACTAGGAGAGACACCAAAAGGCTGGAAACACAGATGGCAGTCACAATCATCCCATTTTTAGCAATGTTTCCTACCTTAAATATTTGGACACAAGTATGTAAGGAACTCTTATCAATGACCACACAGATCTATGACCATGAATAGGTTGTGGGTGAGGTTTTGCTCAGAATGCTTTGAAACTTTAAGGACAGATTAGTGAATCCATTAGTCTGAACACAAACCACTTCCTCAAAAGCATGTACTGTACAATGTAGACCTGATTGGAGGCTTTAGTAGCAGCTGAAGTAGAGCCACACGCATCAGCTGACCCTTGTCAAAGGCTATTGGGTTTCACTCTAAGGATTGTCAAAATCTGGAGCCATTTTACAATTCTCATGCATATTTCAGGCACTTACCAAGCCAAGCAATATGGTGTCCAAGAAATTATTCCAAGTCAAAGCAAAAAGGGCCTTACTGTGGAACACTGAGAAAGCACTATCCAAATAACAAATTACTAAGAGAAAAAAAAAAATAATTCCGTCCTCAACCCCTTTCCCACTTGGTGGACTCAGGTTTGGCCGAATGTAACTTGTGGTTACTAGAGACTACAACTAAACTCCTAAATTATATCACAAGCCTACACAGATGACACGCACACAGTTCTTCCTTGTGGCATGTTCCAGGTAGCATAATACAGCCAGGGCCCCCTGCACAGTCTTCCTAGGTTGGAACACAGGTCAATGAAGGTCACATAAATCACACCCTTACAGCATATCAGAACCCAGGTTCTCTGCTGGAGGCCTCCGTCTCTACTCCTCACAGAGTACCCAGGGTAGGGGGAGTGTTAATACTTGCTGAGAAACCTGTAAAGAAGCAAACAAAGAACAGACACACACACAGTGTAGAAAAAGGCAGGCAAGTGGCTGCTCCTTCCTGTTGCCACATTTATTAACTCAAAAAAGTTACATATTTTCCATTACCATTACTATATTCTAACTAGTATTCCTTTGACCCTGAGTGCTCGCTAATTGAGATAAGGTCCTGATTAGTACAAACACAGAGCCCCTTTATTCTGAGGACATCACCATAGAAACCAGATAGTGCAGCTGCCTAGTTATCCTAAAAGCTTCAAGGGAAAACAGTTGGACATAGCAAGCCTGGGAAACAGGGATTACTCACAAAGAACACTGCTCTAGCAGCCAGGCATACCGTACTTCCATGCAGGAGCTTCCTAGTAGCCAGGTATTCTGTGTCTGGCAAAGAAACCTCATCGCAGCCAGGCATTCTGTGTCTTTCAATAGAAACTTCCCAGTCACTAAGCATGCCACAATCATGAAGTTTGTTGGAGACCCCAATCCCAAACATAGAAATCCTACAGCTCCCCCTTTATTGTTTCTTAAGGCCTATCAGATGGATAATATCTGATTTCTTTTTAATGCTACAGCAGCAATTAAATAGGGTAGGCATAGGCCACAGCAAACATAACAATCCTAATATTAGTAGACAACCACTTATGAATAATTGTTTAACCCAGATTAAATTGGGCAACCATGTGCATGTGTGTTGTGTGGGTGGCAAAATTCACCCCTTTCAGGTGTTTCCTTTTTTTTTTTTTTTTTTTTTGTGGTACTGGGGATTGAACTCAGGGGCATTCGACCACCGGGTCACATCCCCAGCCCTTTTTTGTATTTTATTAGAGACAGGGTCTCACTGAGTTGCTAAGTGCCTCGCCATTGCTGAGGCTGGCTTTGAACTCGTGATCCTCCTGCCTCAGCCTCCCAAAGTGCTGGGATTACAGGTGTGCGCCACCTCACCTGGCTTCAGGTGTTTCCTTTTTTAATTTCACTTGGTGCTCTAGAAAACACTCAAGTGAGCACCATGCAATGTTTGATAACCTCTGTGACCCTGCTAAAGTGCTTAGCTGGTGCCTGGTGCATGGAAGAATATCTTAAACTATTTGTAGAAAAAAAAAATAAAGGTCTGATAATATTCATTGTGATTAATGGATGTTCATTAAAGCATGTTATGTTATCTTAATAGAAATGAATAGTTTGTTTCCTTAAATATTTAAATTCTTCTTCCACCCGTCTTCAACAGAAATTATCTAAAATGAACTTTTTCTACATGGACTTCAGTTTACAAAAACTGAACAAATAAAAATTTGTATGTAAGATGTGAACTAATGTTCTTATGATGATCAGAATAATTCAAGAATTTTAGAGCTTAAAGGACGATAATATGCACAAAGACATTAAGAAGTAATTCTTCTAAATCGGTTAACACTTGGAAACTATACACAAACGAGGAAGTGTATGATAAACATCAGGGTTTCAAGAAACATCCAAGAGCCGAGCCTTGTAGGATATGTCTTTAATCACAGTGGCTACAGCGTGAGGATCACAAGTTCAACCCCAGCCTCAGCAACATAGTGATGATCTTGGGAAGAACGTAGCAAGATCCTCTATCAAAATAAAAATTTAAAAGTGCAAAAGAGGGGGCTCAGTGCTTAAGCATTCCAGATATGATGATGAAGATGAAAATGATGATGATGGTGATGATGATGATGATAACAATAATAATGTGCCCGTTTCCCTTCCTTCTTGATTCACAGAACCTGATAATTATATTTAAAACCTCTCACAATTTTTATTCTCACACAACTTATACAATAGTCATAAGATATCTGAGGAGACCAAAAATATCAGAACTATACAGGGAGCTTGAAAAACATTTTTAATTATGAGACCAGAGTTTAAAATATCATTTACTTACTAATGCCTTTAGTAGAAAAAATGGACAATATGAGAAAAATGTACTTAAGTAGAGAGATGAAATCTCTTAAAAAGATTAAAATGCTGCAAATAAATTTCAATATATTTTAATAACAAATCTAGTAAACTATTCTATATAATATATTCTAAGTACAAAATTATAGTACAAAGTAAAATTTACACATATATACAACTACAGTATATATGATTATGTATATATTATTATGTCATAATATGTCAGAGCTGACACAGATGCAAAGATATTAAAATACAGAAAAAAATGAATTTAACAATAGTTAAGATTTAACCCAGAAAAACATGCTTTCACATCTTCAAGTTGATGCAATCTTACATCCACTTCAGGGTGTATTTTCATTACCTCTGAATAAACAAAGGAGAAATGAAGTCACACACCTACACTTTTCATTTACACTTGTAAAAAAGAGGTTGCTTGCTGAAGACAATGCATTAGTATATCAGGTGAAGGCAGGAGGATCACAAGTTCAAAGCCAGCCTCTGCAACTTAGGACCTAAGAAATCCAATGAGACCATGTCTCAAAATTAAAATATATATATTATTTAAAAGAACTGGGATGCAGCTCAGTGGTTTAAGCATCTCTGGTTGAATCCTGGTACCAAAATAATAAAATTAAATTTTAAAAAATTTCCTCAATACAGAAACAAGTCTAATTGAATCTGAAACGAGTAAAGGTCTCACCACATTTCTACATAGAAGGCTTTTCTCCACTGTGAGTGCTATTCCATGCTGTTCAAACAAAACCTGGGAATTTGAAAGTTTTACCACATTTTTTAAAAGCAGAAGGGTTCGCCCTGATGTGAAATCTTTTAAGTATTTGAAGAAAAATGTGAAAGTTGAATACTGCCCCACATTTCTTACGCACAGGATTTTCTACAATATGTGTCCTTTCATACAACTGAACAAAACTAACATCAGAAAACTTTGTATTTCTTACTTGCATAGGATTCATTCATTTTGTCATAAAACTTTCAAAAATAGTCTTCCCAGTCCTTACAAGATTTCCTACATTTCTCACATTTACAGGGATTCTCTGCATGAGGATTTTCATACATATAAAAAGAAAAATTGCCTGGGATGTAAAGCTGACAGGATGTAGCAAGTCCCCCACATTCAGAGGGCTTTTTAGCCAGTGTGAGTAAAATGGCTTTGAAGGCATCAGGGAAAATAGAATGATTGCTGTATTTTTTCACATTGAAAGAGTTATTCAGTGACATGTGTTGGTATATGCCTTTAATCCCAGAGACTCAGGAGGCTGAGGCTGATGGATCACAAATTTGAGGTGACCCCAGCACCTCTGCAAGACCCTAAAGGACTCAGCAAGTCCATGTCTGAAAATAAAAAAATAAAAAGGAAGAGGGATGAGGCTCAGTGGTAGAGTGCCACCAGATTAAATCCCCAGTACTATATATATATTTATTCAGCAAGAGAGCCCTTTCTTTCTTTGAGCGTGACAAGAAATATTGACTTACCACCTTTCAAATAATTTTTTTCCAGTAAACGTCCTACATGTTTGTGAGTGAAACAGTAATAACACAAGACTTTGCCAAACTTTCTGTTGTTGTAGTTACCGGGGATTTCAGGGGCCCTCAACACCTTGACCACTCACCAGCCCTTTTTTTATTTTATTAGAGACAGGGTCTCACTGATTGCTAAGCTCCTCGCCATTGCTGAGCCTGGCTTTGAACTCTCGATCCTCCTGACTCAGCCAATTGGGTTACAGGTGTGCGCCACCATGCCCAGCTGCCAATTGTTTTTGTGAATATCATTTCTCTGCAGTATGAGTTCATTTGTGAGAGAGAAGCTGACTGGATGAAACAAAGGCTTTGCACATTGTTGCCATTCATAGGGCTTCTCTCCAGTATGAGTTCGTTCATTATTTGAAGGGAAGAGGAAGTAGTGTAGGCTTTTCCACATGTGTTTACACTCATAAGGATTCTATCCAGTATGCTTAAGTTCATGTGAGCGAAGGGTAGAGGACTGAGTGTAGGCTTTGCCACAGTGCTTACATTACATAAGGCTTCTCTCCAGTATGCGTTCTTTCATGTTGTGAAGGACACTAGATTGGCAAAGGCTTTACCACATTGTAGACATACATAGGGCTTCTCTCCAGTATGAGTTCGTTTATGTATCTGAAGATTACTGGAAGTATTAAAGGCTTTTCCACATTCCTGACATTCATAGGGCTTCACCCCAGTATGTGTTCTTTCATGTATGTGAAGCTGACGGGATGAAGTAAAGGCTTTTTCACATTGTTTACATTCATAGGGCTTCTCTCCAGTATGCAATCTTTCATGTATGTGAAGATCACTGGATCTACAAAAGGCTTTTCCACATTGTAGGCATATATAGGGCTTCTCTCCAGTATGACTCCGTTGATGTATCAGAAGATAAGTGGAAGTAGTGTAGGCTTTTCCACATTGTTACATTCATAGGGGTGTTTCCCCAGTATGCGTTCTTCCATGTACTGTGAAGCTGACGGGATGTAGCAAAGGCTTTTCCACATTGTTGACATACATAGGGCTTCTCTCTAGTATGCATGCTTTCATGTAGTGAAGATCACTAGATCTAGAAAAAGCTTTTTCACATTGTAAGGCATTCATAGGGCTTCTCTCCAGTATGAATTTGTTTATGTCTCTGAAGGTTACAGGATTTAGTAAAGGCTTCTCCACATTGTTGACATTTGAAGGGCTTTCTCCACAGTTTGTTCATGTGTCTGAAGCTGACTGATGCATGAAAAGCTTTTCATTGTTTACATGCATAGTGTTTTTCTCCAGAATGAGTTCTTTTATGTCTTTTAAGTAGAGAGAGGAATTGAAAGCTTTTCCACATATCTCACATTTAAAATCTTTACCTCCACTTTGTGTTACCATGGGTCTTTGAACACTTGTCAGAGAACCACTTTTTTTACAGTCATAGGGTTCCCACCCCATATGAGGTGCTTCATGACTTTGAATGGAACTGGGACAACTGGAGACTTTCCCACATCCTGTAGTTTTATAAGGTCCACCTCCATTTTGTACTATCATTGGTCTGTGAACATTTGGGGGAGAAACCAGAGATTTCCTGTATTGTTTAAATTCACGTGGCTCCTCTTCACATTCCTCATGCGTGTAGCATTTGTGTCCAGAGTGAGATGTGATCTGCCTATGAAGGAATGAAGGACATATGAAGACTTTTGCACATACAATGCAGTCATATGTACTTACTCTATTAAAATATTTCTTTGTCTGGTTAGGTATTGGAATCTCATTGAGGTTACCATATGACTTCTTTGAAAAATGGCACACACATTATCATGCTTGAGTCATTCATGATGTTCTCTTACATTTATAGGTCATAGGCTTACGTCAACATCAAGTAAAGGCTAAATTTTCTGACTTGTTGAAATTACTTGAAAGTAAAAAAATCGAGAGGAAACAACCCTAAGCAACACAGCTTCCCTATGCCTATTATCCAAACAGTGATATTTGCATATGCAATTTTTCATAATATTTTTTGCAAGTCAAGTACTTGGAAAAGACTGAATATCTCTTACAGTTAAATATGTATTTCTGGTGAAAAAATCTTATAAGAATAAAAACATTTCAAGTTCTGCATATTTCTTTGTTTAATTTGTTTTAAAAAGCTATATGACATTGTCAGGTTTCTTGAAGGATTCCCCTTGTGAGTGCAATTACCTCAGATTGCTCCCAGAATTTTCGATCTGATGTTCAACGTTCTTGTCATCCCACTTGTTTCCTAAAGTGCCAAACCAGAACAATCATTATGAATTTGTAAAACCTAGAAATGCTTTGCCAAATCCTAGGTGACTTTCATGCTGCAATAATTCGCCAAATGATTCCTTTTTCATATTCTGCATGAATTACCAAAGTATACACAAATTCTCTATTTAATTGAGTAAAGAAACATTATTATTACCTATAAAAGCCAGGTTTCCGAGGACTTCCTGCATCACATCGATGTAAAGGTTCTTCTGGGATAGATCCAGCAAAGCCCATTCCTCCTGAGTGAAGTTCACAGCCACATCCTCAAAGGTCACTGAGTTCTAAAATACCCCACAAATATATAGTGGAGGTCAGGAGTTAGATTTACAGCATGAGAAATCTATACTCAACATGCATGATATGCACATGATTCTCTGGCTTCCTGATTAATTCCATGATTTTGTCCATTAAATCTTTAGTAAACTCAATTTTTCACAGACATTCCAAAACTAAAATTGGGCCATTCACAAACCAATGAGTAGAGTGTTTTACATCCTGTTTCCTTCTTATAATAGGGCATTTCCTTAAACATGGAACAATAGATTTTCAGAGGGAAACAGGTGATCAGTAAATGCCATGCTGTTGACAATAACTATGTAGGCACAGTGAGAATGAGAGACATGCTAGAGAACTGCATAAATGTTTTTTATAACACATAATGACACTGGATTGGTATTCAAAATACATGAAGACCACTCAGAAAGCAAGCAACCAACTTGGAAGTGGGCAAAAATTCTGGAAATTCACTCATCCATAAAATAGACAGGTAATGCACATGTGAGAAGATGTTTCCAAGCATATAATTAAGAATCTTCAAATTAAACCATGAGGTACCCCCATATACCCACTGGAGTCGCCAAATGCCAAACACCGACACCACCCAAAGAAGTGAAAACATGAATTACTGAGAACTCTTTTCTTGCTCATGTGAATGGAAAGGAGAACAGCCTCTCTAGAAGGCAGTCACGCTGCTTTCAAAATGAATATGGTACACTCTAAAATTCAGCCATCACACTCCCAGGTCTCTATGCAAATGAGATGAAAATTAAGTGCACAGAAAACCTCACAGCAGGACCCAGAGGAGATCTGGAGAGCCAAGCCCAACCACCTGCATGCATTGCCACACTGTGGCCCAGTGGAGAATCAGAGAGCGAGGTGCACCCTGGCCTAGGACCCAGAGAGGCACCCTGTGCCAGCACAGAGAGGTACTTGACACTGGGTTCCTTATTCACCAAAGCGTGACTCTATAGCCCAATATCAAAACAATTATAAGATTGAGACTACTACTGCCACAAAACTGGGATAGTGCTGCTCCTATCAAGGAACAACAATAAGGACCTGGTAAGATGTCACCAAGGTCCCTGTGGGCCTGGTTGCACCACGGGTTTGTCTACTAGAGGTGCAAACAGTTATCCACTTGTTGAGCAAACAGTAAGTCTTGTATTGGAATGCCTAACTCTTGTTTCTCCTACTAACAGCCAACTTCCTACGATTACCCTCTCACTAGTCAAATGATTTAATACCCCTTTTTTCTTACATCCTACCTCATAAACGTCTCAGCCAACCCTCCAGTCCCCCCTTCTACCATCTGAAACTGTAAACCATGATGCAAACCTATTGACTATATGGTAGAAAATAAATGATCTCATCATTTCTGATTAGAGTGACAAAACTGTAGTAAAATAGAAGCTAACTGATATATGGCTACACATTGGGTACAATGAGTGCTGTAATATTGATCTCTCCCTTAAAAGTGAGGTATTGGTAACCTGTAGGGGCACTATAAGACAATAGGGCACAAATCGTAATTCCTCAAATCTACACTGCAAGAGAGGAAGACACATAGACATTATGAAAAAACAAGGGAGGAAAATGCCCAAAACAAACCAAGACACTAAAACAATAGAATCCATAGGTAGCACAGTAAGTGAAATGTCAGAGAAGGAGTTCTGAATATACAAAAGTAAAATACTAAATTCTATGGGAATTAAAAATAGACCTAAGTGAGCAGATAGAGGCAAAAATCAAACTCTCCAACAAAAAGATAAGAGATCAAATAGAGGAGACCATCAATCACACCAACAAAGAGGTAAGAGAGTTAATACAGTTAGTAAGACATTACCTCAAGAAAGAGATAATGATGGGGGGGGACAGAAATCCTTGAAATGAAAGAAATAACATGCCATTTTAAAAACTCAATAAATAGTATCACCAATGGCCTAGATCAGTTGGAAGACAGGTCCTCAAACAATGAGGACAAAATATACAAATTTTTTTTTTTTTTTTTTTTTGTGTGGTACTGGGGATTGAGCTCAGGGGCACTCGACCACTGGGTCACATCCCCAGCCCTTTTTTGTATTTTATTTAGAGACAGGGTCTCACTGAGTTGCTAAGTGCCTCACCATTGCTGAAAATATACAATCTTAAAAGTAAAGATGACTTCACAGTGAAGATGGTAAGAAACCAGAAACAGAATATCCCAGAATTAAGGGTTAGCACCAAAAGACCAAATTTAAGATTTATTGGAATAGAGGAGGTTCAGAGATTCAAATTAAAGGAATGCCAATCTCTTCAATAAAATAATACCAAGCCGGGCGCGGTGGCGCACGCCTGTAATCCCAGTACTTGGGAGGCTGAGGCAGGAGGATCGCGAGTTCAAAGCCAGCCTCAGCCATGGCGAGGCACTTAGCAACTCAGTGAGACCCTGTCTCTAATAAAATACAAAAAAGGGCTGGGGATGTGGCCCAGTGGTCGAGTGCCTCTGAGTTCAATCCCCGGTACCAAAAAAATAATAATAATAATACCCAGAAAATTTCCAAAGCATGAAGAATGAATTGAAAAATCAAATACAAGAGGCCTATATGTCATCAAATGTACAAAATTACAACAGGTCTACACCAAGGCAAGTTATAATAAAAATGCCTAGCATACAGAATAAGGATAGAATTTTAAAGGCTGCAAAAAAGAAAAATCAGATTACCTACAAGGGAAGACTAATTCAGATCTCACCAAATTTTTCAACCCAGACCCACAAATCCAGGAAATCCTGAAATATATACATACCAGGCTCTAAAAGATAATGGATGCCAACCAAGAATCTTATATCCAGCAAAATTAAGCTTCAAGTTGAATAATGAAATAAAAATCTTCCATGATAAACAAAGCTAAAAGAATTGAAAGCAAGAAAGCCTGAATTAGAAAGCATTCTTGGCAAAATATTCTACGAGGAGGAAATGAAAAACAACAATAAAAATCTGCAAATGGAAGAACTATAATAAAGGAAAAACCAAACAAAGAAGAAACCAAGTCAAGTTAAATACCAAAAATAAACAAAAATGATTGGTAATACAAATCATGTCTCAATAATAACCCTGAATCTTAATGGCCTAAACTCACCAATCAAAAGACATACGCAGGTAGATCAGATTAAAAAATGGACCCAATAATATGTTGTCTCCAAAAGACTCATCTCATAGGAAAAGACACCCACAGACTGATGGTGAAAGGATGAGATAAAACACCCCATTCACATGGTCTATGTAAGCAAGCAGGGGATTCCATCCTTATATCAAATAAAGTAGAATTCAAGCCAAAGTTAATCTAAAGGGATAAAGATGGATATTTCATACTGCTTAAGGGAACCATACATCAATAAGACATAACAGTTATAAATATATATGCCCAAACAATGGAGCATCTATGTTCATCAATCAAACTCTACTCAAGTTCAAGAATCAAATAGACCACAACACAATAATTCTGGGTGACTTTAACACACCTCTTTCACCATACATCTTCTAAACAAAAGCTAAGCAAAGAAACTAAAGAACTCAATAATACAATCAATAACTTAGACTTAACTGACATCTCTCCAGTATATTATCCATCAACAAGCAAATACACTTTCTTCTCAGGAGTACATGGATTGTTCCCTAAAATAGATCACACATTATGCCACAAAACAACTCTTAGGAAATATAAAAAAGTAGAGTTATTACCCTGCATTCTATCATATCACAATGCAATGAAAATTAGAAATCAATGATAAAATAAGAAATAAAAGCTACTCCAACACCTGGACATCAAACAATATGCTACTGAATGAACAATGGGTTGCCAAAGACATCAAAGAGGAGATTAAAAAAAAAACATCTTAGAGATAAACGAGAACACCAATACAATATAATGAAATCTGGGACAGTACAAAGGCAGTTCTAAGAGGAATGTTCATTCCATGGAGTTTATTCCTTCAAAGAAGAAAAAGTCATCAAATAAATGAACTAACATTACATCTCAAAGCCCTAGGAAAAGAAGAACAAATCAACACCCAAAAGCAGTAGAAGACAGAAAGTATTTAAAATCAGAGCTGAAATCAATGAAATTGAAACAAAAACAATTGAAAAACTGACAGAACAAAAGTTGGTTGTTTGAAAAAATAAATAAAATTGATGAACCATTAGCCATGCTAACAAAGAAAAGGAAAGAGAAAACTCAAATTACTAACATTTGAAATGAAAAATAAAATATCATGACAGACACTACAGAAATGCAGAAAATAACTGGAAATTATTTTAAAAATTTATACTCCAATAAAATAGAAAATGTCAAAGTCATCAACTAATTTCTAGAGGCATATGATATTATATTCACAGGGCAGTTAAACTTCTCTGTATGACACTATCATGTAGAATACATGACACACACAATCACACCACAAAGAGGAGAAACCTTGAGGTAAAATATGAACTTCAGCTGTTGATAATGTGTTGCTTCATCCACTCTCTTCATCAAATGTACAACACTGGTTCAGTAACTAACAGACATACTACACCAATGCAAGATATTAAAAACAGTGGAGACTATAATTTGGAGATAAGGGGCCAGCTACAATTATTAATGCTTTATTTGACATGTCACCTTGATAGGATTAAGAGATATGGACAATTAAGAGGCTTCTGGATATGTCCATGAGGGTGTGTCTAGGAATGACTGGCATATGTGGGATAACAAATTAAAAGGAAGTACCTTCTTAAGCATGGGCACCACCATCCAACAGGATGGTGGCTTGGATGGAATAAAAGTTGGAAGAACAAGGAAATAGCAGCAGATGAAAGCTCCTTTCTTACTTCTCAGATGAGATGTTTATTTCTGCTGCAATGGCTTGAGGATATCAGACTCTCCCTTTTTCACTATCCCAAAGTGGATTCTGCCAGTGATTCTCCAGGGAGTTTCCAGAAGCCTTAGGTCTGGACTAGGGTAGCACCACTGATCCCTCCTTTTCTGAGGCTTCAGCCTCTTGGCCTGTGCAGCTACAACTTCTCAAGCTCTCCAGCCTAAAGATGGCCATTGTGGACTATCCAGCTTCCGGTCAAGTAAGCCAATCTAATAAATCCCCTTTATATAATCATACTTTTTGTTGATGCTGTTCCTCTAGAGAACACTGACAAATACACTATGTAAGCCTAAAATTGCTCTGAAAAAAAAAAGTTTATTTAATAAAGAAGTGAATAAGCAACCATGCCATAAAGTTTCAGAACTATATACATAAGGAACAATATTACATACTGAATACCTTTTCCATAATAACACAAAACTAAAGGAAATAGGAAGACTCATACTTACAAATTTCAAACCTATGGAGAAAAGCAAGGAAATGGATATTCAATACTGTTTCCATATGGAGAGAAATGGGATAAGTTTTTTTTTTTAAGCATTCTTTTTTTTTTTTAATGTAATTTTAGATGTTGATGGACCTTTATTTCATTCATTTATTTATATGCGGTGCTGAGAATTGAACCCAGGGCCTCACACAAGCAAGGGAAGTGCTCTTACCACTAAGCCACAACTCCAGCCCCGGATGATAAGTCTTTATAAAAGTCATTCCAACTGCTGGTGTGGTAATGTGTGCATGTAATTTCAGGAACTAGGGAGTTGGAGGCAGGAAAATGGCAAGTTTAAGTTCAGGCTCAGCAACTTAGCAAGACACTCAGAAATTTAGGAAGACTTGGTCTTCATTAAAAATAAAAATGAAAGCCGGGTGCAGTGGTGCACACCTGTAATCCCAGCACTTTGGGAGGCTTAGGCAGGAGGATTGCGAGTTCAAAGCCAACCTCAGCAATGGCGAGGCACTTAGCAACTCAGTGAGATGCTGTCTGTAATAAAACACAAAAAAGGGCTGAGGATGTGGCCCAGTGGTCAAGTGCCCCTGAGTTCAATCCCCAGTACCAAAAATAAATAAATAAATAAAATAAAAATGAGGGCTGAGACTGTAACTGAATGGCAGAGCACTTGCTAGCATGTGTGAGGCACTGGGTATAATCATTATCACCACATAAAAATAAATAAAATAAAGGTATTCTGTCCACGTGTAAGTATAAAAAATAAAAATAAATGCATAAATAAATAATAATTCAGGCTGGGATGTGCTCCGTGGTCAAGTGCCTCTAGGTTTAATGACCAGGAACACACCTGCCCCCTTCCAAAAAGCTGCTCACAGAGTTGAAATTTATTTATGGAGGATAACTTAAGCAGGAGCATGTCCTGGCTTCAATCCCCAGCACTTGATAAATAAGAATATAAATAAACAACAGACTATATACTAATTTTCTTGGGCTGCAGAGTAGCTCAGTAGTAGAGAAATTGCCAAGCATGCATGTGGTACTCAGTTCAATCCCAGCAGTCCAAAACAAACAAACAAAACCTAAAATACATGTAATGAGTGATAAAAATGATTATAATGCAAAAGATACACAATGAGAGGCAAAAATACAAAAAAAAAAAAAGTAAAAGCAACACCCTTTCTTACAGAGAAGACTGAACTTTCCCATGCTCTCCACTCTGAAAAAACATTGAGCATTACAGTAAGTTCTGTGAAAGTCAGGGCATGGTATCCCGTGATTTTGGGTGAATATTAAAAAAAAAAAAGAAAAGAAAGAAAAAGGAAGAGAAAAAAGAAAAAACACATCTAAAAATGAAAATACTAGACTATATCTCAGAGCAGCCAAAATGGTGTACAGAACAGAGTGAGGAGAGAACACACTTATGGTACTCCCAATTTCTTCAGCATAAAGGCCAGCTCCCAGTGAGGTGGCCCTAGGATGAGCAGTTGGGAGGGAAAAGGAATTAGGTGACATGGCGGGAGTGCTCGTGAAGGGGATTAGCACCCTTATTTGGACACATGTATCTATCCTTTCCAGAAAACAGGGGCCATTTGCTATTTCACTGATAAATTATTCACTGATTAAATGATCACAGTTGGGGATTTCAGGTATTGCCAAAATTGTCCTTAAAATTTAAGATGAAGACGTGTGCGATGGTACACACCTGTAACCCCTAGGCAATGGAGCAAGACCGAGTCTCAAAATGAAGAATCTATAATGGGCAGGGCTTAAGCACCACTGGGTTCCATTTTTGATACCTAAAAACCATGCAGTTAACATGAACATGCCAAGTCCAGACAACAAAACAAATGTATTTTCTGTCCAATTCTACACCTGTAAAGAACAAAAATTGATGTTTCTGTGAAAACATAAATGTATGCACCAGCATTTTTGTAGAAATGGATTCATATTCTGTAGCAATAATGCAAACACAGACTTTTTGTATGTTAGGTGGTCTCCTGGAATCTAGGACCTGGAATTTAATTGAAATTATTGAAAAGACAAGATTGAATCCCATAAACTTTCTACACATAGCAGTGGTAGCAAAGGGTAAATTAGGTTTTTTTTGTTTGTTTGGGGGGGGTGGTACCAGGGATTAGACCCTGAGCCACTTTACCACTGAACCACATCCCCAGCCATTTTTTATACTTTATTTGAGAAACAGTCTCAGCAAGTGGCATAAGGACTGGCGAAGTTGCTAAGGCTCTCCTCCAATTTGCTATCCTTCCGTCTCAGTCTCTAAAGCACCAAGGATCCCAGGTGTGGACCACCACACCAGGTTGGAAATTAGGACTTTTAACAATAGAAATGTCACTAGACATTTTTTAATCCACTTCGTTTTTTCCCTCTAATAATGTTTCCTCTTATTTGGCTTTGAATAAATAAACCTGGACCTCAAAATAGTAAGCTGATCATTTCACAGTGATATACGGAAATCACTGGTGCTGAGGGGGCACAGATATGTCAGGCTCAAGGGGCACACAAGGTCCCTGAATGCTGGGACACTCTCCCTCTGGGTCTTGCTCACTGAAAGCCTCCTGGATCCCCTCCCAGGAGAGCTGGACCACGACGCCACTCTATGAGGCTTTTCAGGTTTGCAGAGCACTGCACTGGGGTGGGTGGTCCTTATGCCCTAAGAGAGGTTTTGCTCCTTCAGTAATGTGGGAGGATGCAAGGGCAGGAAGCACTGCTGACCCGGCCCCAGCACCAGCACCCACAGGCTGACTGTCCACCTGTCTCCAAGGAATGGGAACAGAGCTTGGGGGAACAATGTCCCAAGGAAGTAGCTGTCTACATGAGGCCTGTCCAGGAGAGTCCTCAGCCCCACGGCCCCCAGCTGCACCCCTGAGAGGCTGCATCCCACACCTCAGGCTGTCCCCTAGAAGGAGCTGACCCAGGGCCTGAAATTCTCTTCAGCCTGCAGGGCACAGGGCAGCTGTGGGCACCTTGTGGCAGCTCCAGGAGGAGATAGTGGCTGAGGACATGGGACCTGTGAGGTGTCCAAAAAGAACCTTTCCAAGATATTCCACATGGTGTCTACACCTAAGGAAGATAACAGGAGAAGCACAAGATTTGCACAGGCGTGAGCTGAAGTGCTCTATGAAGTTGCTCTAGATCAAAGAACCTTCTGAGTACTTGACTTGGGCTAAGTAGACCTGCATGAGGGTGGAAAGACAGGGTTGTGTATAGAGAGCAAAATTTATCTTGGGCTATCTTAAGCCCTTTAATAGACAATTATCTTAATTTTGGATTCAGACCACAATTCTCAAAACTAATGAACTTCTCAGAATTTATCACTAACCTCACCAGATGTCTAGTCTCCACCATGTTCCAAAATGAAGAATGTAAAAGCAACAGACCTACAGAAAAAATTATCCCCCCTTTTTTTTTTTTTGCTGTAGCTCACCAATCTTATGATCCTACCAATGCAATTGGTTACTGTAGTGATACCAACTTTCTATTATAAAAGTTCACGTAGGCCAGGCACAGTGGCACACAAATATAATCCCAGCAGCTTGAGAGGCTAAGGCAGGAGGACTGCTCAGTTCAAAGCCAGCCTCAGCAACTTAGTGAGGCTGTAAAGAACTTAGTGAGATCATGACTCAAAATAAAATATAAAAAGGTCTGGGATGTAGCTCAGTGTTTAAGTGCCCCTGGGTTCAATTCCTGGTATGTAAAAAAAAAAAAAAAAAAAAGATGTAATTTCTTCCTGGGTGGGACACTTACATCATTCTGGGTAACTTGAATCCATGTTCCTGAATATAATCATTAATATTTGGATCAAAATGAACTATTTTTTGTAGCTGGGGTTGTCAAAGACTTTAATCCCAACAGCTTCAGAAACTGAGGCAGGAGAATCACAACTTTCAGGCCAGGGTGGGCAACATAGCCAGACCCTGAATGAAAATCAAATTAAAAAGGGTTGGGTATGAAGGACCGTAGAATGAATCAGACATTATTACCCTCTGTGCATATATGACTATATGACTGCTGTGACTCTACAACATGTACAATCAGAAAAAGGAACAGTTATACTCTATTAATGTATGATGTGTCAAAATGCATTCTATTGTCATGTATCACTAATGAAAAAAAATTAAATAAGAAAATAATTTATGTAAAAAAAATTACTGGGTATATAGCCCCGGATTCAATATCCCTAAGATCTATATAAACAGCCTTATTTTCTTTAAAGTAATTATTTTGACCAAAACACAGGAAGTGTTAAGTGATTTTCTTCACACACACCCCCCAAGTATAACATTCACAAATAGAAAACAAATGCTTTCAAAGTGTTATTCTTGCCAGGGATACAGTGGCACAGCCTGTAATCTAGGGACTTGGGCGGCTGAAGCTGGAGGATCACAAGTTGGAGGCCAGCTTCCAAAACAAGTGGGACCAGATCTCAAAACTTAATAAAAGGAGGGGGGGGGAGGTGGTAGGGATGTCGCTGATAAAGTTCCCCTAGTTTTGATCCCCTAATACAATAAAATATATATTGCTTGCAATATTTCACTAGATGAAAAATAAAAGTAAATAGAAGGTGTCCATTTGAAACTTGGTAGGAAAGACGAATGTTTGATGATGCTGTGAAGTGGAGAGGCAGGGGGCATTTTACGACCCAGGAGGCAACTGCAATTTTAAGACCTACAGCAGCCTTAGGAGGAGCTCAGCTGGGAGCAGGAAAGTGCATTTGTGCCCCGCTTCCTACACATTTGGAAGAGTCAGTGGAGGCAACCAGCAGGGGCAGAGGGGGACACCAGGGACCTGAGTGGCCCAGGCAACCCCAGGGAACCAAGGACAGGGCCCAGGGCCACCCGCTAGTGGGGACTCGGAACCAGGGGACAGGGCCCAGGGCCACCCGCCAGCGGGGACTCGGAACCTGGGGACAAAGCCCAGTGCCACCCACCAGGGGGACTCAGAACCATGGGAGAGGGCCCAGGGCCACCGCCAGCGGGGACTCCGCCACGCTCCGCAGGTCACCCCACGACGGGGCCCCACGGCAGCTGAAGACCGTGTACCTTCAGCCCTGGTCGCAAACTCACCATTTTTGTCTTCCCTGGTGAATGGGCGTCCTCTCCAGGAACCTCTGGTTACCCGAGATCCACGGGGACACAGCTGCACGGAGATTCACCGGCGCCCTGGAGCGGAGAACACGGGGCCGGAAATGGAGAAGCCGGTTGGGAGGAAAAAAACCCGCAGAAGCCCGCCCTTCCTGTCGGTCTGCGCACTGATTGGCCAGTTCCAACCCAGCCTCCCTGATTGATGGTTGATTAAGGCCCGCCTCTGCATATTGACTGACAACTAAGATGACCAATCACTCATGAAATTGGCTAGAGTGCCCGCCTCTGCATCTTGACTGACACCTAGGATTATCCAATCACCTCATGAATTAGCTAGAGTGACAGATACTCCTGGCTATGCTGGCTCCAGCCTGTTCAGCAGGAACTTCCTGGCTATGCTGGTAACCAATCAACAGTTGTAGGAAGCATTTGCTTTGCATCTGTACAGAAGGATCAACATCTGGGAGATGAGCAGTGATTTTTCTATGCTTCAGGGACAGAGTGCTTTCCTAGCCTAGGGGTGCAAGGGTACAATAATATTTCCCTGACTTTCCAGGTTTTTAGCAACCTCAAAAGTCCCTTTAGTTCTCTTATCACAAACATAAAAACAAACAACAGTTACTCTGGGAGGCTGAGGCAGTGTGAGGATGGACTTAGGCCTCAGCCTAAGTGACACCATTTTTTTTTTTTTTTTTTTTGGTACCAGGGATTAAACTCAGAGGCACTCGACCACTGGGCCACATCCCCAGCCATTTTTTGTATTTTTATTAGAGACAGGGTCTCACTGAGTTGCTAAGTGCCTCGCCATTGCTGAGGGTGGCTTTGAACTCGCGATCCTCCTGCCTCAGCCTCCCAAGTGCTGGGATTACAGGCATGCGCCACCAGGCCCGGCTAAGTGACACCATTTTAAAACTTCACTTTGAGCCTGCAGTCCCCACTAGGCCCGCTTACAGAGCACTGGACTCTAGTCATCAGGTATAGCTTGATAAATTAAGTCACTCCTTACAACCCTGGCTTAAACCCAGAGGGAAGTCTCTGTCATGTTATGCTAGCCCTGATAAGTCCCTGCCAAAATTAAGAGGTAGAAAATCAGGGTGGGGACTGTTAGATTCCAGGTGGGCAGGCCACACCTACCAGGTAGCCTAACCAGGCCACACCCCCCAGGTACCTTAAGACAAGACACACCTCCCAAGCGCCTCAAGCTGGCCATGCTGCTGGCCACACCTCAGGTGCCTTACTGAGCCAATTAGGACGCACGGGTTCCCCTTTAGATCTTCAGCAGCCTGTGAAGTTGGGGTTCCCTCTGGGCATCCCTCTGACCATTGGTTCGCTACATAAGCCTTCTTTGGACTGAAACCCACCCCTTCTTTTCTTCTTGTCGCTCTGTCTCCTCTCGCACTGGTTTTCCCTTCCACCTCCACGTGTCCCTTGGGTGCTTAATAAACCCCCTTTACTACACAGCGGTCCCATCACGGTTCATCTGCCCTGCATTCTGGTGCATTGAGCCAGGAAACGTGTCTATTCTGAGGGCATAAACCTCCTGGAATCACCTGGATCACCTTCCATTCATTGGTTCATCTTCAACCACAGCATCATTGGATGTGGTAATCTTCCCCTCTGTTGGAAAATGTTGAACAAAGTTAACTTAGCCAGGAACGCCGTGTTAGTGAAATAAAAGGGATTATTTGGGACCACATGGATCGGGAAAGGGGGGGTTGGGAAAGAACGGTGTGGGGGCAGGGGAAGGGAAAGAACAAGGGAAGGGAAGGGAAGAATAAAAGGGGCTGGTTTCAGTCTGGAACAGGCTTAAATAGCATACTGGTGGTCCGTGGGACACCTGGAGAGAGTCTGTGTCCCCATAGGCTGCCAGAGGTCAAGAGGTGGGGAGGGGACCTCAGGGCTGGCTCCTCTGGCCAGCCTGAGGCATCTGGGAGGTGTAGTCTTTTGTCAAAGTACCGGGGAGGTGTAGCCTCCCTGCTCAGAATCCAACATTCCCCCCTTCTTGTTTTCTTAGGAAGCGGGGCATCGTGTTTCAATCTGGCTGCTTTGAGCTGAAGCGGGGTGACATGAGGTGCTATGAGGGGAGGAGATGTGGGCAGGCAGGTCAGTCTCAAGGGTGGAAACAATTCCCAGGAGGTAGGTGTGGAAAAGATGAATCTCTCCAGGTATGGGATGGATGAAGTTTCCTTAAAGCCATAGATCAGTGAGGGTGTCAAACCAGGCTTCTGCAGAAAGTCACTGAGGGAGTCAGCTGGCTATCTTCTCGAAGAGCATGTAGAAATTGTAGGCCTTGCGAGTTTATAGGTAACACTATTATGGAAGCAACAAAGGGAAAGAAGGTGAGATGGATTATTGTCCAGAGGCCTGTGTTCCACCAGGTGGGACTTACGGTGAAGAGGCCAATAGAGAGCACGAGGCGCATCATAATGAGCATAGGGTGGCAGCTTAGGGGCTTCAGGGATCAGGTTGACAAAGAGTCTAAGTCATCACTGGTTGAAAAGTCATCTGTTGTTTCTTTTTCAACAGTTGATAATCCCTGAGAAAAAGCTTGTTAAAGGTTCAAAATGAGAAAAACAGAAAAGATTATTTTGAGTCGGTATCGGGGACGTGAGAGAAACGAACTTTTAGGGGATCGGTGGGAATGGGAGAGCAAGTATATTGAAGTAGTTGTTTGTCATCCTTTTGTGGATCTTCAGCTGGTTGAGCGGCTGGTTTCAGTCTGGAAATATGAATCCGAGATGTCAAGTTCCCTGAGGTTTCTCAAAGCTTAGCAGCTGTGGGTGTGCATAGAACAACCTGGAAGGGGCCTGTCCACTTTGGGACAAGTGAGACTGATCCCGTGTCCTGGGGAGAGGAGAAATATACCCAAGAACCGGGTGTTAATGAGAATGAAGCAGTGAGTCTACTTGGGCCAGGCAGGATGTAATCTTGGCACATCCATATCTGATGTCTGATGAAGGATAAGAGAGAAGAGAGATCTTTGGGCAAGGGTCCTTGAATTTGGGAAATTTCAGGTGGAAGAGCTGGTCGCCCAAACATAACCTAAAAAGGGGATAGTGAGGAAGGTTTCTTTGGGAGGACTCAGAGCCTAAAGAGGGCGAGGGGAAGTCTTAAGAGTTCTATTGGTCCTCTCTACCTTCCCTGAAGACGTGGGGGTGATATGGGATGTGAAAATGCCAAGGAATGTTAAGGGAAGTAGATATATTCTGGGTGACTAGTGCAATGAGCACAACTGAATTGGGTTTGATTGGAGGAGGAAGAAAGCTTGGATATAAAAAAAATGTTTGCCCATGCTTTTCACCGCTAGTAGAAGTTGTAAACAATCTCTCAATTATCTAAGGGACTTTAGAGGGGTGTCATCTGGGATGGATTAAGAAGGTCTGAAGATTAATACAATATTCTGAAAAGCTTCCTTTTCAAAACAAGTATTAGAGGGAGATTCAGTTCTGTGACTAGGTCATCACCGGAGCCAGGCAGACTTGGGGTATCATGAGAAGAGTCCTTCTCAAGATACAGGAGGACTATGAGCCACCTTGCACAAGGAATTTTCATGTCCCATCCCGGACGGGAAAGAAAAAAAAAAAAAAAAACTCAAGTCCAGAGTATGGAGAGGGACTTCTTTAATCACTCCCAGCTGAAAGGCAAATGTTGCCGGAATGACACCGAATCTAATGATGTTGTGGTCAAAAAGATGAGAGGAGGCTGATTCAGGCGATTCCAGGAGGCTTATGCCCTCAGAATAGGATGGAAACGAAAGTGGAGATAGGAGAGGATTGATCGTATGGCAGGGAATGTGGGGGCCTGGGTAGTAGATTGGACTGAAGCCAGAAGAGAAGGGGAAGATAGTGCTGCTTCCTTTGCTGCCCTATCAGCCTTTGTGTTTCCCTGAACTATGGGAGAATCTCCACTTTGTTGGGAAGGACAATGGGAGATCCCTATTAGTTTGGGCAGAAGAGAGGCTTGCAGGAGTTTAAAGCCTCAAGCATCTCTATACAATCATGTTCTTGGGGCTCTGTAGAGACTGAGAGAAGGGAAACTGGGTGTCAAGAGGATCAGGGTTGGAAAGAGACTGAGGAGTCATGCAGAAAAGAAACGAAGAGAGAGAACGTGACAGGGTGGGAGAGTTTGAAGACTCTTATAGGTTAGTAGATCTTTTAAATGGCGAGGAGGCAATAGTGACATGAGCACCAAAGGTCAGCTTCTTTGATTCCTGTAGAAGTAGGTAAGCAGCAGCCAGAGCCCAAAGACAGGGGCCCATCCACAAATGGTGGGGTCAAGCTGTTTAGAAAAGTAGGCAACCGGAGCAAAGGTGGGCCCTTGTATTGGCCTAGAACACCGAGAGCCAAACCCTTCATTTCATGGACATACAGGGTGAATGGCTGAAGAAGGTCTGGGAGATGAAGAGCTGGGGCCTGTGACAGTGCCTGCTGCAGATGCTTAAACTCAGCCTGAATGCTTTCAGGAAGGAACTTTCCCTCAACCCCCTTAGCTGCCTCATATAGGGGCTTTGCATAAAGAGAAAAATTGGGAATCCAGGCACGGAAATATCCTGCTAGCCCTAGGAAGGAGAGAATCTCTTCCTTTGTCTAGGGACATGGAAGGGCCTTGATGAGAGCCTTTCTGTCTACAGTAATGGCCCTCAATGGATGGGAAATCTGAACTCCTAGGTAAACCACCTGGGTCTGAGCAAGTTGCACCTTAGACGGGGACACACGATACCCACGAGAGGAGAGAAAGTTTAAAAAGAGTGCAAGAGTCCTCATGAGATGTGAAAAAGGAAGGGCTGCAGAGAAGAAGGTGATCTACGTACTGCAGGAGAGTGGAGTCAGAGAATTCAAGGTCTTTGAGGTCTGCAGCCAATGTCTGTCCTAAGATATGAGGGCTGTCTCGAAAACCCTGAGGGAGGACTGTCCAGGTCAATTGTATCGGGTCAGTCCAGGTAAAGGCAAAGAGGTCTTACGATTCCGGAGCTAAAGGAATAGTGAAAAAGGCATCTTTGAGGACAATAACTGAGAAATGGGTGGATAAGAAGGGAATTAAGGAGAGAATGGTATAAGGATTTGGGACCACAGGGTGTATAGGCCTGGCAGCCTCATTGATGAGACGAAGATCTTGGACTAGCTGATATGACCCATTGGACTTCTGAACCGCCAATATAGGAGTATTATAAGGGGAATGGGTGGGTCTAAGAAAATGTTTCTGCAGAAGATCTGAGATAGCTCCCTGTAGGGAGGGGCAATTCCTGAGAAGGGTCACCTTGGCAACAGGTTGGGGCAGGTTGTTGATAAGGATGGAAGAAGGGCTCTGAGGGAATCAGCATTTCAATCCCTCAGGGGACAGTCTCCCAACTTCCCAAAATTGGCTCACTCAAATTGGCTTTCAACATGACTTGATTTATCTATACATGCTGACTGCCTATGAGATTCTGGCTTCATTTCCCTTCTAATTTTAGGAACTCCTTACTACTGTAAGGGAACAGGAAGATGACTGAATCTGGCTTCATCCAGCTGAAAGGGGGGCAATGTGATGGGGCAAGTAGTTGGAGTTCCCTTTTTAGAAGTCAGGTCAGATTGAAGGCTGGGGAAGGTTGTAAAGTCATCAGGGAAGGGAGCTTCTATGAGAGATACAAAAAACATGAGTACTGAATAAATGTTGCAACATCTGGAACATGTCAATGTATACCATGAGGATGATAATTTAAATCTTTAGCATGCACAGAGTTATCAGGAATGGAAACACAACATTTAATGTTACAGATGTCTATCCAGATAAGATGGTAGTTAAGCTACTTAATGTCATCTGATCTTATAAAATGTTTCTATTGGTATGAACTCTGTGTCTAGTAGAGAACTCTTTATCTCTGTTACTTTGGGCTAGATAATCATACTACTGAATATTAAGCCTACCTGTGTAGGTTAGGAAGATCTGCAGGCCTTAAACTGACTAAAAACTTTTGACTTGGTGTCACATCTTCCTTGGGACAAGTGAGAAAGGTTCCTTGTCTGAAATAATAGGGAGAGAAAGCAAGGCATCTCTCCCTCTTCCAGGAATGATGTTAGACAAAAATGGCGCCGCGATGATTAATTCTATATCTCTCTTCTCACTGTGTTTCTGTGTGACCACTAGGGGCTCATAAGTTAGCTATTAAACATAAATCTGATCACACAAATTTACATTGTGAAGTCTGAGTCAGGAGCTCTATAGCAAATTTATTAGTTCCTGAGAAAAGCAGGTTTATAATTAGACATTAGGCTTGTAAGTAATGATTAAACTTGTGGTTCTTGCTGTGCCCCATAGTTCAGATTTTTCTAAGTTATAGTTATAAGGTTTTAAGTTATAGTTATAAGGCTTTCTTGTGATTGATAAGGATTCTTTTATCTTAGGTAAGTTTAGGATATTAGTTTAAGATATATTGATATAAGTTTTCCATGGTAGAGACCCCTTAGATCTAACACCTGATCAAAGGATAATTACCTGTTAGCTTAACTTCTGAGAAATAGCTGTACTTCCTTCTTTCTAATTCAGAACAAGTTATTATAGAAAACAATAGTAAGCTGAGTTCAGTCAAGGTTTAGCTATGATGTATTAGGGCATTCAAGGTGTGGGACATTGTGAGTATCTTAAAGGGCTGTAAGAATAGTTTTAGGTAAAAACATGTTTTTGTTCTTGACATTTAAGATTGATCAATATATGCTTTCTCTACATTTTTAGATAAGTTTAATCAGTAATATGTACTTAGAACAATATTCTGTTTTCCCTCAGAATGTATAACCCTGAAATTCCTTACTGTAACTTGTTTCCTCATAATGTATAACTCTGAAATTCTTTAATGTAACATCAAAAGCTGTAATGCAAAGGACTGTGCTGTCTGGGCTATAAAAACTCGGGTAAAAGAAGTAAAGTTAGAGTTAGCCTCCAGACTTGTGAGCTGCGTGGTCTTTCTCTCACCTTTCCGCTGACGTCCTCGACCCCCCCCCCCCCCCCCCCGGCTGGAGCTGGTCTCCGGCAACTTGGCAGTCTCTAAATGGTTAAACTGTTTCTATTTATAGTTATCAGGCATTCCTGCCTATGGATCACTTTTGTAGCCTCCAGTCCTACTAATTCTTGGGGCTAGTACAGGTGTATATCTGCAGTTACCTTTATTTCTTAATGCCCAGGAACGGTTGTGTATCTGTTTCAACTGGTTACTAGGTGTTTAAGATGAAATCAATCAAACTGACTTTTGCTTTTATCTATTGCTAAGAGTCAGCTGATTTCTGATGGGAATAACTCTTGGGGGAACTTGAGAGCAGCTTTTCTGTTTAGCTCAGTGCCTTCTGCAAGGATGAGTCCAGGTCTTGCTTGACCTTGTGACTTCCCTTGGAAGCATTAGGGATGTCTCTCCCTTTTTTAAGGACCCTCCTTCTAGCAAGTGCACTGATTGCCTTTCATTTCTCCACAGGTCTCACTTATCTCCCTTAATTGGGAAATCATGTGGCCCAGAGATGCAAAGCTCTTTAGAGAAGTTTCCTGTTCCATGAATTGAGACTGAATCTGAGGCAGGAACAAAATATTGGTTTTCTTGGCCCTTTTAACTTAACTTAAGGTCTTGATCTTAAACATTTAGCAAGTTAGTCTCACCAATCTTAAATTGAGAACACTGGGCTTTAATTTCAATGCTTATAAACTTACAGTCATTCATTTACCCTTTTATTAGCTGGGGTCTGTCTTTCCTATCTGTGAGTGATGGCTTAAATTAACTCAGGTTGTGTTCTTGAAGCAATGCCTCTGTAAAACATTGACAGGCAACATTAGACAGTCAAATTAACAAGAGTAAAGCACATTTAACCATCTTGGATTTTGACTGAGTTATATACTATAATGCCTGTTTTTTAACAATAATCACTCTTTAGACCATACATTCTGGCAGATTTACCTATATATGCTGCTTGAGCTCGCATGAACATTAGCTGACAAAATATCACATTTAGAACAGATTAAAGAAAGGCTGAGAGCATTTAAACTTTTGTGGAAAAGTAGCAAAATGCTTTTACAATATACAATTACATTGATGTTTGCACATTGGGTGCCAATATTGTTGGAAAATGATGAACAAAGTTAACTTAGCTGGGAACACCGTGTTAGTGAAATAAAAGGGTTTATTAGAAACCACGTGGATCAGGAAAGGGGGGTAGGGAAAGAACGGCGTGGGGGCAAAGGAAGGGAAAGATCAAGGGAAGGGAAGGGAACGGAAGAACAAAAGGGGCAGTTTCAGTCTGGAACAGGCTTAAATAGCGAACTGGTGGTACGAGGGACCCCAGGAGCGAGTTCGTGTCCCCATGCTGCCGGAGGTCAAGAGGCAGGGAGGGAACCTGAGGGCTGGCTCCTCTGGCCAGCCTGAGGCACCTGGGAGGTGTAGTCTTTTCTCAAAGTACCTGGGAGGTGTAGCCTCCCTGCCCAGAACCCAATACCCTCTCCCAAGTTCCTAAACCTGTCGGGTCATTATGTGGTGAGAATTTACATTTGAGTGCCTGGCAACCTTGCCTGTGGCCTGTACATGGGGAAAACACCCCACCCAAGTCTTCAAGGGGATGGTGGACCCCACAAACGCCCCCCCCCATCTGCCTGCCCTAAAGCCTTTGCCTCCAGGGCTTTCAGGTGTGAGTGATTAAAGATGTTCCTCTCCATACTTCAGACTCGAGTCTCTCCTTCACATTCACAGGGGACATGGAAATCCTTGTGCAAGGTGGCTCATAGTTCTTTGGTCCTCTCGGACCCAATGTTTGCCTGGCTCCGGGGATGACTGGGTCACAGATTTGGAATTCTCTCTAATACCTATTTTGAGAAGGCCCCTTCCCATGATACCATATAGCCTCTTCCCATTCGGAATGAGAAAATGGGAGCTTCCTCATCTCTTCCAGCTGGCTCTCCTCTTAACTGCCTTTTAAAAAAAATCGGGCAAACCTAGGCTTAAAGCCAGACATAAAGAAAAAGAAACTCAATAAATTCTGTACAAAGCTCTGGCCCTCTTACCCCTTAGCTAGCAAATGGCCAAGTTCGGGCTCACTAGACCCTTGTGTTTTACAGGAACGTTCCACTTTTTGCCAGTGGTCAAAACGATGGGCAGAATTGCCCTACATACACGCTTTTCTTCTCCTCCATTCAAATCCCTCACTTTGCACACACTATAGCCCAAAACGGTCCTCCTTGCATTCTGACCGAGCTATCCACCTCCATCGCTAATTGACCTTGACTTTGACCCGGGGTTAGAGGTTCCGCCTCCCCCATACCACCAGCCTAGAAACTCTACTCTGCCTTCAGCCCCTCCCCTTCTTCCTGCTCCAATTTCTTCACCAGCTACGACCCCGCCTCTAGTCCCACCTCTTCCTTCTCTGCCATGTCCCGCCCTAGCTCAGACCCCGCCTCCAGTCCCTCCTCTTCCTTTTCCACAATGCCTTCTCCGCTGTGCCCACTCAGCTTCCGGCTCTTCCTTTATGTCATCTCCTGTGATGACTTATCCAGCCTCCAATTTTTCTTCAGCCCCCTCCCCTGTGGATCCCACGCTGACTCTGGTTTCTCTGGGTTCCCTCCTGGCTGTTCCTGCTCAGTTTCCAATTTCTCCCTTGGTTCCAGCTTCTCCCACTGCAGTCCCAGTGTCAATCCCAAACTCCCAGGCTAGTCTGCCGCCCAATCCCGCCTTTAGCCCTCCCATTACTCATTCAAGAAAGCAGGCAGGACAGCTGACCCAGATCATTGCACCCTTGAGGGTAGTGGCAGAAGCAAAGGGAATAATTGGAGTTCATGTCCCATTCTCCATGGCAGATTTATCCCAGTATGAGAAGTGATTGGGTTCCTATGCCTCTGACCCCACAACCTACTGTGAGACCCCATTTTTAGCCCTCTTTTTAGTTTAACTCCTTCTTTTTTTGCTTCTGTAAACTGCTTGGCTTTAAGATAATAAGAGTCAAACTTCTGTGACTCTATTTAGTAATCAGCTACCTCTATTCTGTCAGCCTCAAGCTGTCACAAGTCCCCAGCCATGGGGACTAAGAGAGAACAAGCCCAGGCATTTTAAGTCAGCCCCGTGCACAATAAAACCTTGTAAGATAAAAGCAGGACACTGCAGTGAGCTTGAGAAACAGCACATTCCAGTGCACTGAAGACAGCTTCTGCCAATAAGAACCCCCTCAGTTATCAACATGGTTGGTGCGTGCGGGCTTCCCTGGCCTATTGCAATGTGATGAGACCCCCTAACTGTAAGGATGGCCAATCATGTGAACCCCCCTCAATCTCCCAGTTCTACCTCAACAAAAGGCTTGTGCCCCCGAGTGAGGGGCTCTCAGTACAGATCCACTGTGTTGGTGAGGTCTGAGAGTCCAAGCTTAACCTCGAATAAAGGCTCTTTGTTCTTGCATGCATTCCGATTCCTTGTTTGTTTTGGGGGATCAGTTCTCTGGTCATAACACCTACCTGAGGGAATTTCAATGGGATACCCACACTTATAGTCTCACGTTTCATGATGCATAATTTCATGCATTGACAACAAAATTTACTTCATTCTCAGTAACACATGGAATTTTCCCTAATATACATTATATTTTAGGAGTCACAGCAACTGTATCAAGCACAAAAATTAAAGATAAATCCTTGCATTCAATCATATCATAATGCAAAAAAATTAGAAAACAACATAAACAGCAGAAACCATCATACCAACTGAAGATTACATAATACACTTTTGAAAAAAAAAAGAATGCTTCATAAAAGAAATCAAGTGGAGAAATTTTTTTTTTTAATGCTTGAAACAAATGAGAGGAGAGACACAATGTACCAAATCTTTGAGACAGTATGAAGGCAATTCTGAAAACAAATTTATAGCTTCGAGATTATACATTAAAAAAAATAGATTTGGTTAATATTTTCTCTTGATTCCACTTCAATAGCCATTCTACTGTGAATTGTTTGTTTGTTTGTTTGTTTGTTTAATATTTATTTATAGGATGGGGTTGTGGCTCAGTGGTAGAGCGCTCGCCTAGCACGTGCGTGGCCCGGGTTCGATCCTCAGCACCACGTACAAATAAACATATTGTGCACAACTAAAAGTTGTGCTAGGCGAGTGCTCTACCACTGAGCCACAACCCCAGCCCTACTGTGAATTGTTTTTACCCCTAAAAGGACCAAACACTTTTTTCAGACTAGTCAACAGCTTTTCACACGTGACCTTCAAGTGAGACTTGCAGCATCCCCTTCTGGCCAGGAGCACAGGGTTGTCCTTACAATGCAGACATCCTCCTCCAAGGATCCCTGACGCACTCCTTAAAGACAAGCAAATCCCAAACATTTTAGGCTGCACTGGACAAAGTGACATGTGTTCTTCACTTATAGGCCATTTATAGGTCACACATGATCTCCATGATGAAGCCATCTACTAATCAGGCAGTGCCAAATGGGATTCTTCTACCAAAAGACTCTGAAGAGACAGGCACTCGTAGCACCTTAGGAGATGCCTGCACTGCAGAGGTGTTCACAACCTCTTCATGATAAGGAAATCATGGCCACTTGTGATGACCGTCAGTCACTTAGCATTCCCAGAGCAGGAAACTGCCCATCATGGACCTTGCTATATCATTATTTATAAAATCCACATACTTGCTTTGTATTGAATTTGTTCATTTTACAAAGTTCCTGCACTAGCAAACCATGCCTGGGAATCAAAAAAAGAAAATATTATATGGCACAGGATATTCCCTCATCAAACAGTTTCTTTAAACTTGATTCCTATGCATTTTTGAGAAGGGTACTAGGAATTGAACTCAGAGGCACTCAAACACTGAGCCACATCCCCAGACCTCTTCTGTATTTTATTTAGACACAGGGACTCACTGAGTTGCTTAGTGCTTCTCTTTTGTGGTGGCAGGCATTGAAATTACAATCCTCCTGCCTCAGCATCCTGAGCTACTGGGGTTCCAGGTGTGTGCCTCTGCACCTGGCCATTCATAATATTTTGGGAGGGGGGTATCAGGGATTGAACTTAGGGTCACTCAACCACTAGGCCACATCCTCAGCCCTTTTTTTTTTTTTTTTTTTGTATTTTGTTTAGAGACAGGGACTCAGTGAGTTGCTAAGTGCCTCACTATTGCTGAGGTTGGATTTCAACCTGTGATCCTTCTGCCTTAGCCTCCCAAGTGTTGGGATTACAGGCGTAAACCACGGCACCCAGCTCATAATTCATTTTAAGAATTTCACAATCTTTCATAAAATTATGACAAGAGTTGGAGTTTAAGTCTGCTTCAGGTATTCAAAATTGCTACTACACTATGCCAATTAAATAAAACTGATTCATATTCATCTCAAGTTCATTCAATAAAAGCATCATGCTACAAAAGTTTGTGGGGAAATTCATACTTGAAGGAAAATATGTGACTAATGGTCAAAGAGGTTACTTGTTAAGGCGTTTGGCTGCCAAATCATGTTTTCAATATAGCAAACAATCTTTTAATTCTTATTTAGTCATTGTACCTCCTCCCTACTGGCTCAGCTACCCACCCAAATACATCACAAGGTGGCCATCCACCAGCCACCTCACATACCAACATGATTGCTCAGATGCGGCAGTCAGGACCTATGAGGAGATAATTTAGTCCTCCTAGGAATCTGATTATGGATATACTAATGAATACTAAACTCCTAAGCGTGTATAACAAATTGGAATAAAAAATTAAAAAAAAAAACTAAAAACAAAAAGACTAAACTCCTATGGAGAATGCCCCCACCCCAGGACAGTTGTAGTCACTCCTGTGCTTCAAACTGGCCAATAGTAAGCCTGAAACTCCTTTCTACTGAATCAGAGATTTAAAATAGGAAATTGCCAAACTACCTAAGTGGAGAAAAAGTTTCAGTTATCTTGGGGAGCTTTCAAAACTCTTTTAAAGATGAGCTGCTACTGGACAGCTGAACCTGTGTTTACTAAAAACAGAAGTGCCACAGCACTGTCTTTTTACCTTTCATTCCAAATGAACACTATGAGAGACACACCAAAAGGCTGGTAACAGAGATAGTAGTGAAAATCACACCATTTTTAGCAAGGTTTCCTACCTTAAATATTTGGACACAAGTATGTAAGGAACTGCAGGAGCCCTGTGAGTATTTTGGCAACAAGGGCCTTTATTATGGATACATTTGCCTGTCTCTCCTAAAAGCATAATTGAGTCATATACCTCCATGGTGGCTAAACTTATTCTTCAAGGACTTAAAACTTCTACTAAAATATTTGGCATTCACCCTGCTACTATTATTACTCCCTATTCATCGTCACAGATTGAATATTTATGCTTCAATGATAATGACTGGGCTATAGCTAGATGCTCTACCTCTGCAAATTTTGATAATCACCTTCCTAAGTCTCCTATATTATCTTTTTGTATTAATCATCCTATTATATTTCCACAGGTAATAAAAAATCAACCTATTCCTAAGGCATTTAATGTATTTACAGATGGGTCCTCAAATGGTACTGCTGCAGTAGTCACTACAAAAGAAAATATGACTTACATAACTGCACACAAATCAGCTCAACTAGTGGAATTGGAAGCTGTGGTAAGAGCTCTGGAAAATTTTAGAGACCAGCCCATAAACATTTTTTCAGATAGCCACTATATTGTACAAGCCGTCCCAAAATTAGAGTTAGCAGGACCAATAGCACCTCATACTCCAGCCTTTAAATTGTTTTATCAGATACAAAAACTTTTGTGGGCAAGAAAAGAACCTCTATTCGTAGGCCATATTAGAGCACATACTAATTTGCCTGGCCCCCTCCATGAAGGTAATCAAAAGGCAGATGAACTTACAAAAACAATATTTATACTTTCAGCACTACAACAAGCTACTTTATTTCATTCCCAGTTTCACGTCAACAGCACCACCTTGCAACGTAGGTTTAAAATCACAAAGGAGCAAGCCAGAACAATTGTAAAAGATTGTAAATCTTGTATAACACATTTGCCCAATCCTCATTTTGGTGTTAACCCTAGAGGATTAATGCCCAATCATTTGTGGCAGATGGATGTTACTCATGAGCCAAGCTTTGGAAAATTGCATTTATTCATGTAACCATAGATACATGCTCAGGCATGATTTTTGCTTCCTTACATTCCGGAGAAAAAGTTAAAGATGTCACATCTCATTGTTTACAAGCTTTTGCTGCATTGGGCATCCCCAAAATGCTTAAAACAGATAATGGTCCCGCTTATACGTCCTCATCTTTCAAACAGTTTTGCGCAAAATTCAACATATCCCATAAAACAGGCATCCCATACAATCCTCAGGGTCAAGGCATTATTGAAAGAGCAAACCGCACACTAAAAGTTATGTTGTTAAAACAGAAAGAAGGAAACTGGAAAAATCCTAAGGACAGATTGGCAGTTGCCCTGTTTACTTTAAATTTTTTAACTTTAGACTCTGATGGTTATTCTGCTGGAGACAGACATTGGAACCCACATCAACAACATAAACCTTTGGTTTACTGGAAGGATGTTCTTTCAGGTACATGGAAGGGTCCGGATCCAGTATTAATTTGGGGGAGAGGATCTGTTTGTGTCTTTCCAAAGCATGAATCCTCTCCAATATGGATACCATCTAGATTAATAAAGCAGGTACCACATCAAAAGGATCAAGATGAAGTTGTTGAGGAATCAAGATTAATAAAAAAGGTACAAAATCAAGAGGACCATGATGAAGATATGGAATGATTCCCTTAAAAGAGTCCTTCAAAATATGTCACAACTTAAGTGTCATTCCTCCCGGCTGGGACGAAGAGATCTCTCTTTAGTGTGCACACAATTATATATATATTTTTTTTTACTTTTTATATATGTGTTTATTTGTGTATTTGTCTAAATTTCATGTTAATGTGACGTCACAAATATATGTTTGTATGTGCGTCTGTCCAGTGTGACATCAAAAATAACAAAGCGCTTGTGAATATATATATATATATATATATATATATGGATCCAAATAACTCTAATTCATTTAAGTTTAAGAGTATTCAAAATGGGTAAATAATTTAATAAGTGAAGGTACCTTCAATTTTGTTTTATAGGTGTCCCAGGGACTTCTCTTTAGCAAAAAATATGACTAGTGCTGTATAACCTGATATTTTGGTGTTTTGACATGAGGTTGCTTATTTGTTATTAACTTCATTTGTTTAATAAATGATTAATTTCAATTATTTCAACAGGTAAAGGACTGCTGTGTATGCAGAAACTCGAGAGTTCCAGCTAACAAATTATTTCTCCAAAGTGCTTTTAGTTTTTTCTTTAATCTATCTTTAATGCAGTAATTACCCTCAGTCTTTCTTTGTTTTGTTCTAAATATGATATTTTGCCAGCTTATGTTTGTGGGAGCACAGGCTACAATGTGTGTGAGCAGAAATCAACTTATTTTTCCAATCTAATAATTCTATTATTTAGTTTGACAACTCGCCTCTTGACTCAGTGCTGGAATAGCACTGCCTTTCCTTTAACAATTGATGCTTCAGTCTCTAGATAGCGGGCCCTGAAGATTTGCCGGTGGCATCGTCTAGACATAAAAAAGACGGCTGCTTCTACAGCTGCAGGGATCGCGGTCGCTGCAAGCATCCCTGCTGCTCAAATGTCAAACAACCTCACCAGCAGTGTGGCCTCTGCTCTGCATGCATGGGGCCTCCTAGATCTACGTGTTATAACAAGTGGACATTTTGATCTTTCATTGTTTGGGACTTCATGGGACAGTACCTTGCGGGTATTTGTTTAGAGAACTCACTGTGTTACTTGATAGAACTTAGGGCAGCTGATTTGTTTAAAGAATTTGATATGCTATGCAATTTGACTTGTCACCAAAAGGCTTGTCGCCTTAAAGCCGCAGCATCTCCTCCCAATTGGACGGCTGTTAGTCATCTTACACAGTCGATCCTAAAGGGCTCCATTGGATGGCTGGTTAGCCAATGACGGGTAAGATCCCCAGAGGGGGACAACCTAAGACAGGCACAGTCGCACGGGACAGTCTCATGTGGCCGACATATCAACCTAAGACAGGAGTCAAGGGCACAGCCTTGATTATCCAATGATGGGTAAGAATGTTGGTTGCACATAGACGTCCTAGAGCATCCCCTCTTTTAAAACAAAAGGGGGAAATGCAGGAGCCCTGTTTGGGGAGATAGCTAAGATTGCGGTTGACTATGGGCCATAGACATTTTTGGGCATTGTCGCCTTCCGTAGTCTCACGGGACTTGGCCCAGGATCTCGAGAGATTTGAGCAATGACTCAGCAGATTGACATTTTTGGGCATTGTCGCCTTCCGTAGTCTCACGGGACTTGGCCCAAGATCTCGAGAGATTTGAGGAGTGACTCGGCAGATGGAGCAAGCACCATTCCTGCTCGGGCGCATGGGATGAGACCAGAGAGAGAAAGGACAGGGTTATCGCTATTGTATAGATACATTGTAGTTTCTTGTAAGAGTACGTGGCTTGGTTTCTTGTGAGAGTGAAAGGACAGGGTTATCGCTATTGTATAGATACATTGTAGTTTCTTGTAAGAGTACGTGCTTGGTTTCTTGTGAGATTGTGTATGTAGTGTTAGAAATTACAAGAGACAGAGACAGAAAGATTAAAGAATTTTTTTGTCTCCATCCTGTCTCCGGACTCCTTCCCGCGGCGCTGCCGTTCCAGGCTGCAATCCCTTTCCGGCGGCTAACAAGGAACTCTTATCAATGACCACACAAGATCTATGACACATGAATAGGGTGTGGGTGAGGATTTGCTCACAATGCTTTGAATATTTAAGGACAGATTAGTGAATCCATTAGTCTGAGCACAAACCGCTCTCTCATCCGCATGTACTATACATTGTAGACCTGATTGGAGGCTTATTTAAGATGCGTAGGTGGAGAACAAAGTGCCACTACATTAGGACATCAGACTGGGACACTCTTTACCTGGATTTTGTGTTGCCGCCTGCAGCAACGATACCGCGGGAAAGAATTCGGAGGCAGATTGGGAATGAGTAGGTTCTTTATTCTGTTTTCTCTTCTGACTTCTCTCTCCAACTCCAATAACAACCACCCCCCAACTCCAACACTACCTGGTTAAATACTCTTCACCTTAACAAGTATACAAGTGTCACAAGCTCAACTTACAGGTACGTCACACAGTGTTCATGGGCACAGAAAGATTTTTAGTTAAATGCATTAATGTCAGGTGTAAACAATTAAACGCCTCGTTATGGCTCTCAGCCAGCTGCCATCTTAGCTACCTCCTCATTAAGGCTCTTACATTTCCTCCCTTTTTTTTTTTCAAAGGGAACAGCTTATATGGATGGGTGACGACCCTCACCACATCAGGATCGACTGTGCCTGTCTTAGGTGTCTATGTGTGCAACCAACATTCTTACCCGTCATCGGATAATCAAGGCTGTGCCTTTGACTCCTGTCTTAGGTTGATATGTCGGTCACATGAGACTTTCCCGTCATTGACTACCAGCCATCCAATCGAGCCAACCAATCATGAGGAGATGCTCCGGCTCCAAGGTGGCAAGCTTTGCGCTGAAGACCCAAGTTCCATTAAATAGCGTACTAAGTTCTCTAGACAAATCAGCTGCCCTATTAAAAGGGATACCTGCAAGACATTGTCCTGTGTAATGTCCTAAACATCTTATAGTAGAAAGATCTGCCAAAATGTCCACTTGGTATTGGAGAAGATTTGATCTAAGAGGCCCCGTGCATACAGAGCAGAGGCTACACTGCTGGTGAGGTTGTTTAATGCTGGAGCAGTAGGGATGCTTGTTGATTGTGATCCCTGCAGCTGTAGCAGCAGCAGCTGTCTCTTTTATGTCTAGATAATGCCACCAGCAAATCTTCAGGGCCCACTAAGACTGGCATAGGGATGTACCTAGAAACTCAAGAAACAATCATTAGAGGAAAGGCAGTGCCATTCCAGCACTGAGTCAAGAAGTGAGTTGTAGAAGTGCAATTCAAACTAAAAAATAGAATTATTAGATCTTAGGTTAGGTGTCTGAAGTTGATCTCTGCTTACATACATTGCTGCTTGAGCTCCCACGAACATTAGCTGGCAAAATATCACATTCAGAACAGATTAAAGAAAGACTGAGAGTATTTAGCTGACAAAATATTATATTTAAGATAGATTAAAGAAAGGCTAAGAGCATTTTAGAAAAATATTTTGTTAGCTGGAACTTTTGAGCCTCTGCATACACAGCAACCTTTTATGAATGTGCCTGTTGAAACAATTTAAATTAATCAGCTTTTAACAAGTGAAGTTAATTACAAATAATACCTGTTGAAACAATTTAAATTAATCAGCTGTTTAACAAATGAAGTTTATTACAAATAAACAATCCCATGTCAAATACCAAAATAAGGCTATATTAGTCATATTCCTTCTAAAGGCTCCTAGAGATACTTAGTCATATTCCTTGATAAAGAGAAGTCCTAGCAGATACTTATCACATCCCCAGCCCTTTTTTGAAGTGCCTACCTGAGGCTGGCACTCGTTTTCAGCCTCCCATCTGTTTACTTTAATTGAGTATTTTTAACTTAAATAAATTAAAGTTATTTGGATCCATTTTTTTATAATATTAATTTTCATGAGCGCTCGGTTTTTGTTATTTGTGACGTCACATTTACATGAAATCTGGACAGACGCACAGACATAAAGACATATATAAAAAGAAAAACACAATTGTGTGCACACTAAACAGAGATCCTCTCGTCCCGGCCAGGGATGAGACTTAAGGTATGATTTTATTGAAGGAAAAAGCGCACAGCTTAAAAGTTTCTTAGCAGAAAAAGCAAAGATGAGGTTCCCTTGTCGGAAAAGAGACAAACTCGCGCAGGTGCGCAGATTGATACCTCTTTTAAGGGAATCATTCCACAACAACTTCATCTTGGCCCTTTTGATTTGGCACTTGTTTTATTAATCTTGATGGTGCCGGGGTAGCTGAGTTACGAAAGGGGCCAAGTTCTAAGCTATCTTCCTTTAGGGCCCTAAAAGGAAGTTTTTCTTGCCAGCAAGAAAATATAGCTTACTCGGCGAGAATGAGCTTAGGGACAGAAATCGCTAGATGCCTTACCTCTGCTTGTTTGAACAGAAAACACACCACATCTAGGGAGTCTTGTATATAGCACGGGATATCCGAAGAACTCGCTTTATTGAACAAGCATTGACTTAAATAGGAAAGAACTAACCAATCAGCAAGCAAGGCGGTTCAGCCTCTCACGCTATGTCATAGCCACACCCCTTGGTTTAGCCCCGGTCCTTTAAGGTGTGGTAAGCAGTCAAATCTTTATCCCTTGGCAGACATAGTCCCAACAGATGGTATCCATACTGGTGAGGACTCGTGCTGTGGAAAAACACAAACAGATCCTCTCCCCCAAATTAATACTGGGTCTAGGCCCTTCCAAGTGCCTGAAAAAACATCCTTCCAGTAAACCAAAGGTTTATGTTGTTGGTGTGAATTCCAGTGTCTGTCTCCTGCCGAATATCCTTTGGAATCCAAAGTTAAAAAATTTGAAGTAAAAAGGGCGACTGCTAATCTATCTTTAGGATTTGTCCAATTTCCATCTTTTTGTTTCAAAAGCATAAGGTTGAGTGTGCGATTAGCTCATTCAATTATACCTTGGCCTTGAGGATTATATGGAATACCAGTCTTATGAAGTATACTGAATTTTGAGCAAAACTGTTTGAAAGATGAGGACACATATGCAGGGCCATTGTCTGTTTTAAGCATTTTGGGAATGCCCAATGCAGCAAAACTTGTAAACAATGAGATGTAACATCTTTAACTTTTTCTCCACCATGTAAGAAAGCAAAAATCATGCCTGAGCATGTATCTATGGTCACATGAATAAATCGCAATTTTCCAAAACTTGGCTCATGAGTGACGTCCATCTGTCACAAATGATTGGGCATTAATCCTCTTGGGTTAACTCAATGAGGATTGGGCAAATGTGTCACACAAGATTGACAAGCCTTCACAATTGTTTGGGCTTGATCTTTAGTTATTTTGAACCTTTGTTGTAAAGTAGTACTATTAACATGAAATTGAGAATGGAACGAGGTAGCTTGTTGGACTGCTGAAAATATAAGGATTGTTTGAGTAAGGGCATCAGCCTTTTGATTACCTTCATGGAGAGGACGAGGCAAATTAGTAAGAGCTCTGATATGTCCAATAAACAAAGGTTCTTTACATTCCAATAGAAGGTTTTGAATTTAAAAAGGCAATTTAAAGGCTGGAGTATGAGGTGCTATTGGTCCTGCTAGCTCTAATTTAGGGACGGCATGTACAATATAGTGGCTGTCTGAAAAAATATTTATGGGCTGTTCTCTAAAACTTTCAAGAGCTATAATAACAGCTTCTAGCTCTACCAATTGAGCTGATTTATGGGCAGTAATATGAATCATATTTTCTTTTTGAGTGACTTCTGCAGCAGTGCCGTTAGAGGACTCATCTGTAAATACACTTACTGCCTTAGGAATAGGTTGATTTTTTTATTACCTGTGGAAATATAATGGGATGATTGATACAAAAAAATAGTATAGGAGACTTAGGAAGACGGTTATCAAAATTTGTAGAAGTAGAGCATCTAGTTATAGCCCAATCATTATCATTGAAGCATAAATATTCAACCTGTGACAATGAATAGGGAGTAATAATAGTAGTGGGGTGTGAATGCCAAATATTTTAGTAGAAGTCTTAAGTCCTTGAAGAATGAGTTTAGCCACCATGGAGGTGTAAGACTCAATTGTACTTTTAGGAGAGATGGGCAAATGTATCTATAATAAAGGCCCCTGTTGTCAAAATACTCCCGTGGGTGTATATTGTGAAGAAATAATGATCAATATCAGCGGTCGAGCAAAATCAATTCTATCACAATGGGATCCTTCGACTGCCTTTTCTGCCATTTAAAGCTTCCCTAGCATCAGGAGTCAATGTTCACGGTGAAGATGGATCAGGGTTCCCATGAAGGATATCAAATAAAAGTTTTAATTGGCCAGTAGTGAGGCCTAGTATAGGGCGAAGCCAATTAATGACTCCCAGCAATTTTTGAAAATCATTAAAGAGTAGCTAGATGTTCCTTATTTATTAAGATTTTTTGAGGCCTAATAAAAGTATCCATAATTTGGAATCCTAGATACAATATTGGAGATCTAGTTTGAACATTTTCTTCAGCAATGTTTAGTTCATATCGTTTCAAGTTTTCTGATATATCACTAAATATGGTGAATAAGACTTCTTGATTAGGATGAGCAAGCAAAACATCATCCATATAATGGAGGCACATAAGCTTTGGGTATTTGTTCTTGATAGGCTGAATAACTTTATCTACATAGATTTGACACATAGTGGGGCTATTAGCCATACACTGGGGTAAAACTTTCCACTGAAATCTTTGATCAGGTCCATCATTATTAATAGAGGGAACCGAAAAAGCAAACCTGGGGGCATCCAGAGGATGTAAAGTAATAGAAAAAAAAAAATCCTTTATATCAAGTGTTATAAGATGGAAATTTTTAGGAATAGCTACAGGATTAGGAAGTCCAGGTTGGATAGGGCCCATAATTTGCATGGTTTTATTAATTTCTCAGATCATGTAACAATCGCCATTTTCCTGATTTTTTCCTAATTATGAATATGGGGGAATTCCAGGGAGAGGTAGAAGGTTCTATATGTTCTGCTTCTATTTGTTCTTGGACTAGTAGGTGGGCCACTTGTAATTTCTCTTTAGATAGGGGCCACTGAGAGACCCAAACTGGCTTATCAGAAAGCCATGGTATTTTCAAAATTGTTTTCTCAGTGGCCCCTAAAAAAAAAAATCCTATACTTTTTCGATGATGATTCCCTTTAAGCTCAATAGGGTTAGGATTACCCTGTAGATTTTTTCCTAGTTCTTTACCTGGAACATATCCCTGTTTTTCCATGAGACTCCATCTTTTATTTTTACCACCTGTGGGCTTAGTTGCAAGGTGTAGTCCCATTTGTTGCAAAACATCTCTTCCCCATAAGGTAACTGGCAAGCTGGACAAAACATAAGGCTGAAATGTTCCTTGATGTCCTTTATCATCCTCCCATTTTAAAACTGTTGCACTTTGTTCTGGGCTATTAGAATATCCTAAGTCTCTCAAACTAGTTGAAGCCTTCTGCAAAGGCCAGTGCTTGGGCCATTGTTGTAAGTTAATAATGGAAGAGTCAGCCCCAGTGTCAATCAACCCCTCCATCTCTATTCCTTGAATTTTTGTTTTGCACATAGGCCTCTGTGAATAATCCTGAACCCAGCAAGCAATAGGTCCTGAGCCAGTGGAACCAAATCCCCTATTTTTCCTATTTTGAGGCATACTCTTAAATGAGTCATGTAAACTGGGAAGGAGAATCAGCTGAGCAATTGTATCACCTTGGTTAACAGAGTTAATGCCTGAAGGTGAACTAAGCATAATCTTAATTTCTCCTTGACAGCCTGAGTCTATCACACCTGGAGTCACTTGAAATCCAGATAAGCTTTTAGAACTTTGTCCAAGGATAAGTCGTACAGTCCCTAAGGGAAGAGGTCCCTTGACTCCTGTGGGAATCAGTTGAATCCCCATTTCAGGTGTTAGGACTATTCGGGCGGTGGAACAGAGGTCTAGTCCTGCACTTCCTCTTGTTCCTCTGACAAGGGAGTCAATGGGTAAGAGGGATTGTGTCGAGGAATCATCTGGATGGATGTTTGAGGATACTCTTCCTCTAATGCCCGGTACATTTGTGGGCCCTAGGACATTGGGCCCATGCCTCGTATTTTGAACTGCCAGACAAAATGTTACCAAAAATATCAGTTTTGGATCTGCACTTATTAGCCCAATGGTTTCCTTTTTTACACCTGGGGAAACGGCCTGGGTCACGAGACGAGCTTGGTCTTATTTCTATTGCCTCTTGCCTTCTTTGGGGATATTGTTTTCTAAAATAACCTGATTGACTATAATAACTTTTAGGTCGAGCCCCTCTTGTAAAATTAGGAGGAGAAGCACCTCTCATGGCTGCTGCGATTACATTTCCTGTAACAAATGCATCATTTATGTCTTTGTCTTATAAATACAGAAAGGTCCCTTTTAGATTTCCAAGGTCTGATAGCATCTTGACAATATTTGTTGGCATTTTCATATGCCAGCTGAACAACTGATGGCATGGCTTGATCAACGTCTCCAAACACTCTACCCGCAGTTCACAAAAGTCGATCAGCAAAGTCAGCATATGGCTCATTAGGTCCCTGAATTACTTTAGACAAGCTACCCTGTAAGTCACCAGTTCCTTGTAAAGTTTTCCATACCTTAACAGCTACGGCGTATATTTGAACGTAAACTCCAGGATCGTACTGAAACTGAAGCTGTAAATCAGCATATTGCCCTTCTCCGGTTAACATGTCTACGTTACGATCTGGAAATCCTGCAGTTGCATTTCTTCTAGCTGTTTCAAGACAGAACTCTTGGAATTGAGACCTCCAAATCAAGTATTGTCCTCCGCTCAATACTGCCTTACATAAGCCTTTCCAATCTGAAGGAGTTAAATTCAAAGTATTAAGAGATTTTAACATGCTTATGGTGAAAGGAGCTTGGGGGCCCATATGTCATTGTTGCTTCTTTAAAACTTTTTATAGTTTTGAAATCTAAAGATTAATGGTACCTTTGTTCATTTTGATTTTCAAACACTGGCAGATCCCAATGTCCCTGTGAGTTTTGACACTCAAGGGCATGCAAGCACTTATAAAGATCCCTAATCTCTGCTTCAAGGGCATGCAAGCACCTAGAAAGACTCCTCATAGTCTCTGCAATTGATTCAACTCACAGGGGATCAGACAGCACAAGTGGTTCCTCCACTTGATGGTCCTTTATCTTGGTCCTTTTTAATTTCCTTTTGTTCATTTTATCAGAGAATGTGCTTCCATGATCACTTTCCTCCTCACTACTACTACACTCACTGGTCCTAACTGACTCAGTAACATCCTGAGTCCCAGGTTCAAGTGAGAGCAGGTATCCTTCAGCTATTTCTAACAAATCCTCAATAGCTTTAGCAGCTCGGATCTTTGTCAGTTTTGAACCCATCTTAACTGCTCTGACTAGAGACTCCTCAATTCTTACCTGCTGATTCCGAACTCCCCGTACGGGCCACCACTTGTTGCCACCTTTAGTGATACCGCAGGAAAGAATTCAGAGGCAGATTGGGAATGAGTAGGTTCTTTATTCTGCTTTCTCTTCTGACTTCTCTCTCCAACTCCAATAACAACCACCCCCCAACTCCAACCCTACCTGGTTAAATACTCTTCACCTTAACAAGTATACACGTGTCACAAGCTCAATTTACAGGTGCGTCACACAGTGTTCGCGGACACAGAAAGATTCTTAAATGCATTAATGTCAGGTGTAAACAATTAAACGTCTCTTTATGGCTCTCAGCTAGCTGCCATCTTAGCTACCTCCTCATTAAGGGTTTTAAAATTTTGGTCATACACTGTGTGTTAAGAAAATCATCACACCATTTTCACAGGGCTACTGAGGCACCCTAAACACAGAAAATTCAATACAGTGTTTTCTGCATATTCCACTTCAGTGTAAATCATGTGGATAAAATATAAGTTGGATGTCAGTTTTTAAGATTCACAGCTATACCAAGGAAGGAACAAGCTGCAAACCTGGAGGAAACACCTGCAGAAATGCATCTACTGACGTGGTCATCAGTGGGGGCCACACACTCAGCAGCAGCAAACTCATGACCTGAGCTAAGGAGCGCTCAGTGCTGGAGCACCTGCTTAGCAGGGACAAGGCAAGAGTGGGTCCCCAGCACCACAAAAAGAGAAGAGAAATCAACTCGAATTGAGTACACAGCAAAATGCATTTTGAGAAGATGCCATTTAAACAATACATACAAATGAAAATATTTAAAATTCTGCTTAATGTGCCTATATATAATAATTGAGACTTAGAACAAGATTAGTGACAGAGTAGTGGTCCCAGAGTCATGAACAGACCTATAAGGCATCAAGGAAAATGAAGAGGCCAGCTACAGGGCACACAAGGTCACATGTCAATGGTGCCAGCAGCTAAGAGGCTGAGGGAGGGTGACTAAGTTTGAGGCCAGCCTCACCCCATCTCAATAAATAATAATTAAAAAGGCCAGGGCTAAGCTCAGTGGTGGAGCACTCCTGGGAGAAATTTGAAAGAACGAATGGAGGAGAGGAAGGAAAGAGACATTTGACCAATCTGTACATAACACTGGAGTGAGAGGATAACATATACAATGTGTAATGAAACTTTAGAAAGACACAAAGGACTAAATTGTGAAGTCATGAAATAACAATTGACTTTTGAGAAGGAATAGCGGGCAGCACTGTTGTGAGAAAAAATAGACATCAACAGTAACATTACATAGTGAAGATTAAAGAATTGCACTAGGGACAGCATGCACAGAAAAGGATGACTTGATCCTGTACACTCGTGTGCCCGTGCATGTGAATGTGTTGTGTGGGTGGCAAAAATCACCCCTTTCAGGTGTTTCCTTTTTTAATCACTTGGTGCACTAGAAAACACTCAGGAGAGCCTCATGCAATGTTTGATAGCTTCTCTGACCCTGCTAAAGTGCTTAGCAGGTGCCTGATGCACAGTCAGGAATCTTAAATTGTTGAAAAACAATTGTGATAATACTCATTGTGATGAATGAAAGTTCCTTATAGCCTGTTATCTTAATAGAAAAGAATAGTTTGTTCCCTTAAATAGTTAAATTGTCCTTCCACCCCCCTGTTTTCAACAGAAATTATCTAAAAAAAACTGTTTCTAGGTAGACTTCATTTTACTTAAACTGGACAAATAAAAATTTGGAACGTAAGGTGTGATTTAATGTTCTTATGATGATCAGAATAATTCAAGAGTCTTACAGCTTGATGGACATTAATATGCACAAACACATTAAGAAGTAATTCTTGCTTCTGAATTGGTTAACACCTGGAAACTATACACAAAGAAGGCACAGTTTGATTTACATCAAGGTTTCAAGAAATATCCAAGAGCATGGTAGGGTATATCTTTAATCACAGTGGCTACAGCATGAGGACCGCAATATATATATCTGTAAGCTGCCTGTCATGGCCAGCCACAAACACCGCGGGAGGAAAACTCTCGGAGGCAGAGTAAAGCTATTACTACTTTTACTTCTACTTTCTTAGAGCTTAGAGAGAGAAAGAAAGATTTTTCTTCTTCTTAGAAAGAGCTTAGAGAGAAAGATTAGAGAGCATTCTTCTTTCTTCTTTTCTTCTTATCTTAGAGAGAAAGAGCTTAGAGAGAGATTTCTTCTTTCTTCTTTTCTTCTTAGCTTAGAGAAAGAAAGATAGAGCTTTTCTTCTTAGAGCTTAGAGAGAAAGAGAGAGAGCTTGAAAGAGAGAGATTTCTTCTTTAGAGAGAGAGAGAGAGAGCTTAGCTTTTAGAACTTCTTTCTTCTTTGTTCTTTCTACTTTCTTCCTCGGGAGCCTCGGCTTGACTCTGACCAGGAATTACTTCTTCTATCTGGTTTCTCTTCTGTAACCGCTCTGCCTACGTTCTGGCCACTCTGATTCTTTTCTTCTTCTCCGACCCGAACTCTTCTTCCGACCGAGCGACTGCATGACTGACTGAATGAATTCATTCTTCTCCTGACTCCGACCGCTTTCACCCGGTTATATACCTTTAGCTTTGCGGGTGCCTCACGTGCATTTACAGGTGCGTCACATACATACTTATTATCAGGTGGAACTTATGGCTTCCAGCTGACCGCAATAGCCATCTCCCTAATTGGGGCTCCTTCATATATCTATATAGCTATATAGATATATATATATAATGGGAGCCCTCTGTTGTCTTTGAATGTGACAAGAAGTATTGATTTACCATTTCACATTCTAAGAATGTTTCTCCAGAAAAGTTCCTACATGTTTGTGAGTGAAACAGTAATAACACGAAGTTTTGCCAATTGTTTTTGTGAATGATTTATTTGCTGTATGAGTTCGTTCATTATTTGAAGGGAAGAGGAAGTAGTGTAGGCTTTTCCACATTGTTTACACTCATGGGGATTCTATCCAGTATGTGATTTTTCATGTATGTGAAGTAAACTGGATCTACTAAAGGCTTTACCACATTGTTTACAACCATAGGGCTTCTCTCCAGTATGAGTTCGTTTATGTATCTGAAGATTAGTGTTAGTAGTGTAGGCTTTTCCACATTCTTGACATTTATAGGGCTTCTCTCCAGTATGCGTTCTTCCATGTATGTGAAGCTGACTGGATGTAGCAAAGGCTTTTCCACATTGACGACATTCATAGGGCTTCTCTCCGTATGAGTTCGTTCATGTATCTGAAGGTGATTGGATCTGGCAAATGCTTTTCCACATTCTTGACATTTATAGGGCTTTTCTCCAGTATGCATTCTTCCATGTATCTGAAGGTCACTGAATTTAGCAAAGGATTTTCTGCATTTTTTACATTCATAGGGCTTCTCTCCAGTTTGACTCTGTTCATGTGCGTGAAGGGTAGAGGACTTACCGAAGGCTTTGCTACACTGCTTACATTCATGGGTCTTCTCTCCAGTATGCGTTCTTTGTTCACTGGATCTACCAAAGGCTTTTCCACATTGTTGACATTCATAGGGCTTCTCTCCAGTATGCGTTTTTTCATGTATATGAAGTAAACTGGATCTACGAAAGGATTTTCCACATTGTTTACATTCATAGGGCTTCTCTCCAGTATGAGTTCGTTTATGTATCTGAAGATTACTATTAGTAGTGTAGGCTTTTCCACATTCTTGACATTTATAGGGCTTCTCTCCAGTATGCGTTCTTCCATGTATGTGAAGCTGACTGGAGGAAGCAAAGGCTTTTCCACATTGTTGACATTCATAGGGCTTCTCTCCGGTATGAGTTCGTTCATGTATCCGAAGGTGACTCGATCTAGCAAATGCTTTTCCACATTCTTGACATTTATAGGGCTTCTCTCCAGTTTGACTTTGTTCATGTGAGTGAAGGCTAGAGGACTTAGGGAAGGCTTTGCCACACTGCTTACTTTCAGAGGGTTTCTCTCCAGTATGCATTCTCTCATGTATTTCAAATAAACTGGGACAAGCAAAGTCTGTCGCAAAAAACGTTATATTTAAAAGGTGCATTCCCAGTGTGCATGATCATGTGACTTTGAAGACTTGTTAGTGAAATTAAGTTTCCACCACCTGGTTTACATTCACAGTGTTTCTCTCCAGAATGACTACTTTCACGTCCTCTAAATAGAGAGGAGAAATAAAAGGCTTTTCCACATATCTCACATTTACAATCTTTACCTCCACTTTGTGTTACCATGTGTCTTTGAACACTTGTCAGAGGCAAAAAGGCTTCACCATTTATAAAGTCATAGGGTTGCCACCCCCTATGAGGTTCTTCATGACTTTGAATGGAACTGGGACAACTGAAGACTTCCCCACATACTGTAGTGTTGTAAGGAGCATCTCCATTTTGTATTATCATTGGTCTGTGAACACTTTTCAGGGCAACCAGAGATTTCCTGCACTGTTCTAATTCACATGGCTCCTCTTCACATTCCTCATGCATGTAGCATATGTGTCCCGAGTGAGATATGATGTGCCTATGAAGGAATGAAGGACATATGAAGTTCTTGCACACACAATGCAGTCACATGTATTTACTCTATTAAAATATTTCTTTGGTGAAGTATTGGAATCTCATTGAAAGTTGCCCGACACTATTTTTCTTTGCCTTTGAAGTTACCATATGACTTCTTTGATAAATGACAAGCACATTATCAATGCTTGATTCATTCATGATGTTCTCTTTATTTATAGGTCCTAGGCTTACATCAACATCAGATAAAGGATAGGATAGGCTTACGCTACTACCAACATCAGGTAAAGGCTGGGTATTCTGACTTGTTCTAATTGCTTGACTATAAAAAGATTAACAGGAAACAACCCTAAGCAACACACCTTCCCTGTGGATATTATCCAAATAGTGATATTCACATATGCAATTTCATAGTGCTTTTTGGATGCCAAGTACTATGAAAAGATTGAATATCTCTTCCAGTTGTATATATATTTTGTAAAAACAAAAATCTGATAAGAATACAAACATTTCAAGTTGTGCATATTTGTTTGGTTGATTTGTTTAAAATCTATATGACAATTCCGGTTTCTTGAAGGATTCCTTTTGTGAGTACAATTACCTTAGATGGCTCCCAGAATTTTTACTCTGGCCTTCACTGTTCTTGTCATTCCATTTGTTTCCTAAAATGCCAAACCAGAACAATCATTATGAATTTGTAAAAGCTAGAAATGCTTTGCCAAATCCTAGGTGACTTTCATGCTGCAATAATTCACCAAATGATTCCCTTTTCATATTCTCCATTAATTACCAAAATAAACACTAGTTCTCTATTGATTAAATAAAGAAACATCATTATTACCTATAAAAGCCAGGTTTCTGAGGACTTCCTGCATCACATCTCTGTAAAGGTTCTTCTGGGATAGATCCAGCAAAGCCCACTCCTCCTGAGTGAAGTTCACAGCCACATCCTCAAAGGTCACTGAGATCTAGAATATCCAACAAATATATAATGGTGGCCATGATAGATTGACAGCTTGAGAAATCTATACTCAATATGCATGATATGCACATGACTCTGGCCTCCCTTTAATTCCATGATTTGATCCATCAAATCTTTAGTGAACTCAATTTTTCACAGACATTCCAACACTAAAATTGAGCCTCTCACAAAGCGATGAGTAGAGTGTTTTACACACTTCCTGTGAAGAGTTCACAGTAAGTAAAATGGGCATCCATGCCACTTCTAACTTTTTTGTTGGTTCCATCTCTATTACTCCTGCGAACAACGTCCTATGCTGTAGAGAGCTAATATGGGCACTGCCAATATTACTTACCCTTAGAAAAGAAAGCTGACCAAGTAGGAAACTGCTGGTATTATGAAACTCAGCTTTTGGAACAAATCGTGCCAACCACAGTGGCTCACTCTGCCTACACAATTAACATCAACAACAAGGTATTTACTGATCTCCTGTTTCCTTCTGAAAATTAGGCACTTCTTTAAGCATGGAACAATTGATTTTCAGAAGGAAACAGGTGAACAGTAAATACCACGTTGTTGACAATAAGTGTGTAGACACAGTGAGCCACTGTGGTTAGCAAGATTTGTTCCAAGAGCTGAGTTTCATGATTCCAGCAGTTTCCTACTCGATCACCTTTCTTTTGTAAGGGTAGGTACTATCGGGAGTGCTGATATTAGCTCTCTACAGCATAGGACGTTGTTAGAGCATGTAAGCATCAGCTCCCACACAAACCCTCTGGGAATGGGATCACTAAGCAGCTTCCCTTATACCTAAAATTTAGACAACCATTCACACAGGTTGTCATAATATGTTCACTGGGAATTGAGCTCAACCTAGGTGAATACACCAATACACAATTAGAAGTTTGCAGGTGTTTGACTCCAGAAAAAATTTCACCAATAGTTATTCAAGCACAATGATTAAGAAAAACAACAATTTGATACTTTCTAGAGTTTAATGTCCAAGCAGAATGCGGTGTGTGGAAAGATGGCATGTATCTCAGAAATAAATCAGTGTCCCCAAGATGTTACCTTCTCCAAATAACAGCCTTAAAAAGTTATATAAGTCTGAAAAACAGCCTTCTTAACAGACAGCAGACACTACTTTTGAATGCCCAATGATTGTCAAGCTTCTGAACAGCAGATGTCTCCCTTGCATAATGTACAGTCATGAGACACATACCACTGTTCTGCTCACAGACACTTTGATCAAGGATGGCCCTCATGTGCAAAAATTGACTGCTGTGAAAGAGATTACTAGTGCCTGAAGTAAAGCTGGTGCAAACAAACCGAAGGCAGAAGCACTTCCAGGGTGTGGTAAAGCAGCAGGGTTGCAGCCCAGAATCCTCAACTATCAGACATGGTCTGGGTGTCAAACAGGACAAACCATGTATGTCTGTAACCACACTGATATCTGCAAAGTGATGGAATGGGCATAAAAGATCACCTCCTAGGTCATGGCCCTGCCACAGACACACAACCACAATCAAGGACTTAAGACATGTGACATTCTCAGCAGCACAGTATCAGCAGCGGTTAGTAAGAATCCAAGAGAAAGCCTTATTGGGCTAGCCTTAATGGCATGGAAAGATGGTGATCACAGCAGATGTTGTAGAGACAGATCTAAATGATGGTCCAGGCAAACTGGAATCTAAGTGTCATAGGGTACACAATCCCACTATTCTGTAGACAAAGGTCTGTTTTTTATATATTCAAATATAAAATACTAAAAAACATTTTTCAGAGGCTTAAAAAAAATATAGTTTTATTTACTTATTTGTTTACTTATTTATTTATGGTGGGGCAAATTAAAAACAAACAAAAACACAACAGGGATAAAATCCTGGGCAACAAAACCACTAAACCACATCCCGAGCACATTTGACATTTTGAGACAGGGTCTTGTATGTTGCTTAGGGACTCATAAGTTGCTGAGGTTAGCAATTAAGCTTGTGATCCTCCTGCCTTAGCCTCCCCAGCTGCTGGGATTACAGGCATACACCACTGCCCCAGTGAAAATTTATTTTATACAAGAATAAGCTAACCAATTCTATAAAAATGGTAACCAGTCAAAAGAAAAAAATTAACACAGACACCAGCAAGACAGAATAGAGAGCCTAGAAGTATCACAATACTACCATGAAAGAGAAGAGAACAGAGCTCAGAAAGAAACTCACACAAATATAGTCAATTGATCCTTGAAGCAAGCAAGTCATTTACATCCTTGCTGACAATGGCTATAGGGAGAGGGAGCTGCTCACAGGCATGCCCTCCAGAAAAAAGTGGAAATACAAGCAGAACCATCTGAACAAGAATGCCATCATGCCTGAAAGCCCTGACAGGTTCTCAACAGCTACAAGAAGCAGCCATGGAGAACAGTGGAGAGCAGCAAGGACAGTGTGAGCTTCACTGCTTTCAGACAGCCCCTCTTTGGTGCAGGAAATTGGCCTGGCCTCCCACTGTGAGACCCTCATCACTGGCTCCAGAGCGCACACAGCACATCTTTTCCAAGTCTCCGAAATGTTCTATTAAAGTCATCACAGAACTAACTATCCTAATATCTTAACAAAGGGCTCTCACTCTTCTAAGTCAGAAGCAATCACTGTGAAAATTAGCAGAATTTCCTTAAAGCTTTCAGGTAAACACACAGCTTGCATATAGGAAGAAGAGCAAATTATTGTTTGCCCACTCAACATCCAACCACTGAAAATCTAGAAAAGAAAGCCAAAGGAGAATTTCTTTTAGAAATCATGTTTCAAAAATACTCAGGTTCAGGAGGCTGAGCCAGGAGGATTGCAAGTTCAAAGCCAGCCTCAGCAAATCAGTGAGGAACTAAGCAACTGAGCAAAAGCCTGTCTCAAAATTTAAAACAAACTTTAAAAACAGGGGGGCTGGAGATATAATATGGCTCAGTTGTTAAGAACACCTGGGTTCACTCCACAGTATTCTCCAACAAAATAAAATTGCCCAGGTGTACTGAAGAAGTAAGGAAGCCCACAGAGGCCAGGAGAAAATCTTTAAGAGACGATGAAGACCTGCATTCTTAGCACTGGCAAATCTCCACGCTGGGTCGTGCAGAGTGAATGGGCAGCAGAGTTTTAAACAGCACCACTATGTGTTGAAGCAGTGGCCCCTGCACAACTATCTAAAGAATACTGAGGACCTGAGCTCTTGCTATTTCTCCTGCTCTTTCTTCACTTCTGGTGAAGCAGGAAATGAGGGCAAGGACACTAAGGTCTAGCAGCCATAGTTTATTACTGGTAGCAGAGGCCAGAGAAACAATTCCCAAGGCCTGATTCCTGAGCACATCAGGGCCTTTACTTTTAGACATAAAAATGTTTGGGTACATGAGGCAAGGAAGTTGGTGCAATGTATTCCAATCTATTTAACGTCCCTTATATGGATACAAGCTTGTCAACAGCCTAGGGCCTCGGCTCATACAGATTAGGGACTTTTGTTGCACTAAACCTAAAGAGGGATTGTTTTGTCCCTGCAACTTTGTGGGCTGTTTCTGTTACTGTGGGTATCTTATTACAGGTACTTGCAGTTGCTCCAATCCTCCATGGTAAATGTCAGTAAGCAGAGCTGCTGTGTGTCAGCCTGCAAAAAACCACAGCCTGTCATCTTTTACACTGCTAAAGTTTCCAGTCTATCCTACCACATTGTCATTCAGGGAAATCTAGAAATGGACTGAACACAGGCTAATTCACTACACATAGCACCAACCGTGCAGTTTCTGAGCAACTGCATTAAGCCTTCAGAAACCGGAACAGCACCATAACACAATCAGGAAAAACATATTTCCACTTACTTTTCAACAACAAAATGAACAAATAATACTGAAAACAGGAAACCATGGCTCAACAAAAGAAATACATGACTTGAGATTGACAAACACTGAGAAAGACCAGACTCTAGAATCCCTAGCGTTAATTTTCTTTCTCTTCTCTTCTCTTCTCTTCTCTTCTCTTCTCTTCTCTTCCCTCTCTCTCTCTCTCTCTCTCTCTCTCTCTCTCTCTCTCTCTCTCTCTCTCTCTCTCTCTCCAGGGCTTGAACACAAAGGAGTTTAACCAATCAGCCACATCCCCAGCCCATTTTGATTTTATTTATTTAGTTTTGTTTTTTGATCAAATCTCTCTAGTTTGTTCTGGGCCTCTCTAAGGTACTGATCCTGTCTTTGTACTTGGACTTTTCCTGCCTAAGCTTCCCAAGCCACTGCCATAAGAGGCCTGTGCCATTCCTAGGCTAAACTTTTTTTTTTTTTTTTTTTGTGGTACCGGGGATTGAACTCAGGGGCACTTGACCACTGGGCCACATCCCCAGCCCTTTTTTGTATTTTATTTAGAGACAGGGTTTCACTGAGTTGCTAAGTGCCTCGCCATTGCTGAGGCTGGCTTTGAACTCGCGATCCTCCTGCCTCAGCCTCCCAAAGTGCTAGGATTACAGGCGTGCGCCACCGCGCCCGGCTCCTAGGCTAAACTTTTAATTAACTATCTTACATTTTTAAAATGCATGCATCTGGAACTAATTCAAAATATATGAGGCAGAGAAATACAGAACTGCACAGGTTAATAAAGAATCCACACTTACATGGGAGACATCAGACCAACTCTGTTGAGATAGAGATGTGCTTACAAAATGAACATGGTACACTCTACAATTAAGTAAGCACACTCCCAGGTGTCTCCATAAATGAGATAAAAATTAAGTGCACAGAAAACCTCACAGCAGGGCCCAGAGGAGATCCGGAGAGGCAGGCCCGACCACCTGCATGTATTGCCACACTGTGGCCCAGGAGAATCAGAAAAAGAGGCACTCCCTGGTCTAGGATCCAGAGAGGCACCCTGTGCCAGCACAGAGAGGTGCTCTGCACTGGGGTTCCTTATTCACCAAAGAGTGGCTGCACAGCCCAACATCAGGATAGTTATACGATAGAGGCCGCTACTGCCACAAAACTGGGATAGTGCTGCTTCTATCACGGGACAACAATAAGGACCTGGTAAGACGTCACCAAGGTCCCTCTGGGCCTGGTTGCACCACGGGCTTCTCTACTAGAGGTGTGAACAGTTGTCCTGTTGTTGACCTAACAAGGAGTCTTGCCAGAGAATGCCCAACTCTTGTGTCTCCTACTAACAGCCAACTTATTAAAATTACCCTCTCACTAGTCAAATAATCTACTACCTCTTTTTTCTTACATCCTACCTCATAAATGTCTCAGCAAGCACTCCAGTCCCCCTTCTATCATTAGAAACTGTAAACCATTATGCAAACCTATTGACTATATGGTAGAAGATAACTAATGTCATCATTTCTGATTAGAATGACAAAACTGTAGTAAAAATAGAAGCTAACTGATATATGGCTACATGTTGGGTACAGTAAGTGCTGAAATATTGATCTGTCCCTTAAAAGTGAGGTATTGGATAGCTGGGGTTGTATCTCAGCAGTAGAGCACTTGCCTAGCACGTGCGTGGCCTGGGTTTGATCCTCAGCATGACGTAAAAACAAATAAAAATAAAGGCACTGTGTACAACTAAAAATAAATAAATATTTTTTAAAAGTGAGGTATTGGTAAACTGTACGGGCACTATAAGACAATAGGGCAAAAGCCATAATACCTCTGATCCACACTGAGGAGAGGAAGACACATACACATAAACAAACCAAGATACTAAAACAATAGAATCCATAGGTAGCACAGTAGGTGAAATGTCACAGATGGAATTCTGAAAATAGAAAAGTAAAATACTATGGGAATTAAAAAATGACCTAAGTGAGCAGATACAGGCAAAAATCAAACTCTCCAACAAAGAGATGAGAGATCAAATACAGGTGACAATAGATCACACTAACGAAGAGGTAAGAGAGTTAATACAGTTAGCAAGAGATTATTTCAAGAAACAGAGATTCTGAAGGAAAAAAAATAGAAATCCTTGAAATGAAAGAAACAATGTGCCATTTTAAAAACTCAATAAATAGTATCAGCAAAGACTGGATCACTTGGAAGACAAGCCCTCAGACAAATATATGAGAACAAAATATACAATCTTGACAATAAAAATGACCATACAGTGAAGAAGGTAAGAAACCAGGTACAGAATATACAAAAATTATGGGATCGGGCTGGGGTTGTGGCTCAGCGGTAGAGCATTCGCCTAGCACGTGCGCACCTGGGTTCGATGCTCAGCACCACATAAACATAAATGCATTGTGTTGTGTACAGCTAAAGCAAATAAATAAATATTTATTTAAAAAAAAGAATTATGGGATACCATCAAAAGACCAAATTTCAGATTTATTGGAATAGAGGAAGGTTCAGAAATTCAAAGAAAGGAATGCACAATCTCTTCAATGAAATAATATCAGAAAATATCCCAAGTATGAAGAATGAATTAAAAAAATCAAATACAAGAGGCCTATAGGTCACCAAATGTACAAAATTACAACAGGTCTACACCAAGGCACATTATAATGAAAATGCATAGCATACAGAATAAGGATAGAATTTTAAAGTCAGCAAGAGAGAAAAATCAGATTACCTACAAGGGAAGACCAATTCGATCTCACCAGATTCTTCAACCCAGACCCTCAAATCCAGGAAATCCTGAAACATCATATACCAGACTCTAAAAGATAATGGATGCCAACCAAGAATCTTATATCCACCAAAATTAAGCTTCATATTTGATGATGAAATAAAAACCTTCCATGATAAACAAAAGCTAAAGAATTCACAGCAAGAAAGACTTACCTACACAACATTCTTGGCAAAATATTCTACAATGAGGAAATGTAAAACAACAATCAAAATCTGCAAAGAGAAGAACTACAATAAAGGAAAAACCAAACAAAGGAGAAACCAAGTCAAGTTAAATAAGAAAACAAAAAACTCAAAAATGATTAGTAATACAAATCATGTCTCAATAACAGCCCCGAATGTTAATGGCCTAAACTCACCAAACAAAAGACATACCCAGACAGATCAGATTTTAAAAAGGACCCAATAATATGCTGCCTCCAAAAGATTCATCTCATAGGAAAAGACACCCACAGACTGAAGGTGAAAGGATGAGATAAAACACTCCATTCACATGGTCTATGTAAGCAAGCAGGGGATTCCATCCTCATATCAAATGAAGTAGACTTCAAACCAAAGTTAATCAAAAGGGATTAAGGTTATGGCTCAGCGGTAGAGTGCTCGCCTAGCACGTGCGCAGCCTGGGTTTGATCCTCAGCACCACATACAAATAAATGCATTGTGTACAACTAAAGCAAATAAATAAATATTTTTTTTTATAAAAGGGATAAAGAAGGATATTTCATACTGCTTAAGGGAACCATACATTAACAAGACATAACAGTTATAAATATATATGCCCCCAAACAATGGAGCATCTATGTTCATCAATCAAACTCAAGTTTAAGAGTCAAACAGACCACATCACAATAATTCTGGGTGACTTTAACACACCTCTTTCACCAATGGATAGATCTTCTAAACAAAAGCTAAACAAATAAACTAAAGGAGTCAAAAATACAATAAATTTCTTAGACTTAACTGACATATCTCCAGTATATTATCCATCAACAAACAAATGTACTTTCTTCTCAGGAGTACATGGTTCCTTCTCTAAAACAGATCACCCATTATGCCACAAAACAACTCTTAGCAAATATAAAAAAGTAGAGATATTACCCTGCATTCTATCATATCACAATGCAATGAAAATTAGAAATCAATGATAAAATAAGAAGGAAAAAAAAAAGCTACTCCAACACCTGGACATTAAACAATATGCTACTAATGAACAATGGGTTGCAGAAGCCATCAAGGAGGAGATTAAAAAGATTCTTAGAGATAAAGGAGAACACAGCATAATATATCAAAATCTGGGACACTATGGAGGCAATCCTAAGAAAAAAGTTCATTGCATGGAGTTCATTCCTTCAAAGAAGAAAAAGTCAACAAATAAATGAACTCACATTACATCTCAAAGCCACAGAAAAAGAAGAACAAATCAACCACCAAAAGCAGTAAAAGACAGGAAGTATTTAAAATCACAAGTGAAATCAATGAAATTGAAACAAAAACAATTGAAAAAATTGACAGAACAAAAAGTTGGTTCTTTGAAAAAACAAATAAAATTGATAAACCATTAGCCATGCTAACAAAGAAAAGGAGAAAGAAAAAGGAAATATGACAGACACTACAGAAATGCAGAAAATAATTGGGAATTATTTTGAAAATTTATACTCCAATAACATAGAAAATATCAAAGTCATCAACAAATTTCGAGGGGCATATGATATGCCAAAACTAACTCATGATGATATAACAATTTAAAGAGATCAATTTCAACCAAAGAAACAAAACATGCCTTCAGAAACCTACCAACAAAGAAAAGCCCAGGACAGGATGATTATACAGCTGAGTTCTACAAGACATTTTAAAAAAAAAAAAAAAAAACTAAAACCAATATTTCTCAAACTACTTCATGAAGTAGAAAAATTCTGAGGCTAATGTCACCCTGATTCCAAAACCAGGCAATGACACATCAAAGAAAGAAAACTTCAGACCAATATTTCTAATGAATATAGATGCAAAAATTTTCAATAAAATTCTGGCAAATCAAATACAAAAACATATCAAAAAGATAGTGTGCCATGATCAAGTAGGGTTTATCCCAGGACTAAAGGTTGGTTCAACATATGGAAATCAATAAATATAATTTATCACATCAATAGACTCAAAGATAAAAATCACATAATCATCTCAACAGATGCAGAGAAAGCATTTGATGAAATACACCACCCTTCTATGTTCAAAATGCTTGAAAAACTAGGGATAATAGGAACACACCTTAACATTGTAAAGGCTATCTATGCTAAGACCCAGGCTAACATCATTATAAATGGAGAAAAACTGAAAGCATTCCCTCTAAAAACTGGAACCAGCCAGGCGTAGTGGCATATGCCTGTAATCCCAGCACTTGGGAGGCTGAGGCAAGAGGATCCCGATTTCAAAGCCAGCCTCAGTAATGGCGAGGCACTTAGCAACTCAGTGAGACTCTGTTTCTAAATAAAATAGAAAAAAAAAGAAAAAAAAAAAGAAAGAAAGAAAGGGCTGGCAATGTGGCCCAGTGGTAGAATGCCCCTGAATTCAATCCCCATGGTACCAAAAAAAATTAAAAAATAAAAACTGGAAGAAGACAAGGATGCCCTCTTTCACCATATCTATTTAATACAGTTCTTGAAACCCTAGCCAGAGCAATTAGACAGATGAATGAAATTAAAGGGATATGAATAGGAAAAGAAGAACTCAAATTAGCACTATTTACAGATGATATAATTCTATACCTAGAAGATCCAAAGAATTCCACCAGAAATCTTCTAAAACTAATAAAGGAATTCAGCAAACTGGCTGGATAGAAAATCAACACCCATGAATCAAAGGCATTTCTGTGCATCAGTGAAAAATCCTCAGAAAGACAAACTAGGAAATGCACCCCATTTACAATAGCCTCAAAAAATAAAAAAAATCTTTGGAATCAACAAAAGAGGTGAAAGACCACTACAATGAAAACTACAGCACACTAAAGAAAGAAATTAAAGAAGATCTTAGAAGATAGAAATATCTACCTTGTTCTTGGATAGGTAGAATTAATATTGTCAAAATGACCATACTACCAAAAGCACTATACAGAGTCAATGTAATTCCAATTAAAATCCCAATAACATTCATCATAGAAATAGAAAAACCAATCATGAAATTCATCTGGAAAAATAAGAGACCCACAATAGCCAAAGCAATTCTTAGCAAGAAGAGTGAAGCTGGTGGCATTACTATTCCACACCTTAAACTATACTATAAAGCAATAGTTAAAAAAACAAAAACAAAAAAAAAAAAAACAAAAACAAAAAACCCCACCACCATGATATTGGCATGAAAATAGACTTGTGGACCAATGGTACAGAATAGAGGACACAGAGACTAACCCACATACCTACAGTTTTCTTATATTAGACTAAGTCACCAAAAATGTACATTGGAGAAAAGATAGCCTCTTCAACAAATGGTGATGGAAAAACTGGAAATCCACATGTAACAAAATGAAATTAAACCTCTATCTCTCACCATGCACAAAACTCAACTCGAAGTGGATCAAGGAACCAGAAATGAAACCAGAGACCTTGTGACTAATAGAAGAAAAATTAAGTCCAAATTTCCATCATGTTGGATTAGGCCCCAACTTTATTGATAAGAACCCTATAGTGCAAAAATTAAAACCAAAAATCAATAAATGGGATTCAAACTAAAAGGTTTCTTTTCAGCCCAACAATCAGTGAGGTGAATACAGAACCTAGTAAATGGGAGTAAATCTTTACCACAAGCACATCAGATAGAGCACTAACCTCTAGAATATATAAAACACTCAAAAACCTAAATACCAAAAAACCCCACAAATAACCCAATCAATAAATGGGCCAAGAAACTGAACATACACTTCTCAGAAGAGGATATATAATCAATCAACAAATTATGAAAAAGTGTTCAACATTTCTAGCAATTAGAGAAATGCAAATCAAAACTACTCTTAAGATTTCATCTTACTCCAATCAGAATGACAGCTATCAAAAATAAAAAAACAATAAGTGTTGGCGAGGATGTGGGGGAAAAGGCACACTCTTACCTTGCTGGTGGGACTACAAATTGGTACAGCCAATCTGGAAAGCAGTATGGAGATTCTTTGGAAAACTTGGAATGGAACCACCATTTGACTCCTCCTTGGTCTGTACCCAAATGACTTAAAAACAGCATACTACAGGGACACATCCACATCAATGTTTACAGCAGCACAATTCAAAATAGCTAAATTGTAGAACCAATCCAGATGCCCTTCAGTAGATGAATGGGTAGGGAATCTTTGGTGTATATACACAATGGAACATTATTCAGCACAAAAAGAGAATAAACTCTTGGTATTTGCAGGTAAATGGATGGAGCTGGAGAAAATAATGTTAAGTGAAGTAAGCCAATCTCAAAAAAAGAAAAGCAGAATAATTTCTTTGATATGAGGATGCTGACTCATAATGGCGATCAGGAAAAGGGGGTGAGCATGGGAGAAATGAAGGAACTTTAAATAGATCAAGGGGTGGGAAGGAAGGGAGGGGGTAAAGTGGTAGGAATGAGGGTGGAATGAGTTAGACATCATTACCCTAAGTACGTGTATGAAGACACAAAGTGTGAAAATATTTGTGTAGAAATAGTGACTTGGGGCTGGGGTTGTGGCTCAGTGGCAGAGAGCTTGCCTCGCACGTGCGCGGCCCGGGTTCAATCCTCAGCACCACATAAACATAAATTCATTGCATTGTGTACAACTAAAGTAAATAAATAAATATTAAAAAGAGAGAGAGAGAGAAAGAAAGAAAGAAAAAAAAAAAAAGAAACAGTGACTTGAAAAATTGTGCCCTTAAATGCAGACTGGTAAGTGAAAGAAGCCAGTCTGAAATGGCCTAGTGCAGTAAGACTCCAAATCAACAATGTTCTGGAAAAGACAAAATTATAGATGCAGTAGCAGAACTGATGGGTGCCAGAGATTCAGGGGCAGAGAGGGAGGAAGAGATGGGGAGGAGTGATGAACAGGTGGAACAAAGGATTCTCAGGGCAGTGAAACTCCTCTGTATGACATTTTCATGTAGAATACATGACACACACAATCCCACCACACAGAGGAGGAACCCTAAGGTAAAGTATGGACTTCAGCTGTTGATAATGTGTTGCTTCATCCACTCTCTTCATCAAATGTACAACACTGGTTTGGTACCTAATAAACATACTATAACAATGCAAGATGTTCAAAACAGTGCAGACTATAAGCTGGAGAGAAGGGGCCAGCTACTATGTTTAATGCTTTATTTGAATTGTCAACTTGATTGCATTAAGAGATATGGATGATTAAGAGGCTTCTGGGTGTGTCCATGGGGGTGTGTCTAGGAATGACTGGCATGCTGGACAGCAAATTGAAAGGGAGGACCTTCTTAAGCACGAGCACCACCATCCAATAGGTTGATGGCTTGGTTGGAATACAAGTTGTAAGAACAAGGAACTAGCAGCTGATGCAAACTCCTTTCTTCTCAAATGGGATGTTTATTGCTGCTGCAATGGCCTGAGGCTATCAGACTCTCTCTTCTTCACTCTCCCAAAGTGGCCTCTGCCAATGATTCTCCAGGGAGGTTCCAGAAGCCTTAGGTCTGGACTAGGGTAGCGCCCTTGATGCCTCTTTTTCTGAGGCTTCAGCCTCTTGGCCTGTGCAGCTACAACTTCTCAAGCTCTCCAGCCTGAAGATAGCCTTTGTGGACTGTTTAGCTTCTAGTGAATAAGCCAATCTAATAAATCCCCCATTTATAATCATACTTCCTGCTGATGCTGTTCCTCTAGAGAACATTAATATACTACGTAAGCCTAAAATTGCTCTGCAAAACAATATTTAATAAAGAAGTAAATAAGCAACCATGCCATGAAGTTTCACAAATATATACATAAGAAAAAATATTCCATACTGAATACTTTTTCCACAATAATGCAAAGCTAAAGGAAATAGGAAGACTCATAATTACAAATTTCAAAACTATGGAGAAAAGCAAGGAAACTGATTTTCAATACTGTTTCCATCTGGAGAGAAATGGATTGATGAGTCTTTAAAAGTCATTCCAATGCTGGTGTGGTGGTCTGCGCCTGTAATTTCAGCAACTCGGGAGTTGGAGGCAGGAAAACGGCAAGTTTAAGGCCAGGCTGGGCAACTTAGCAAGACACTCAGAAATTTAGGAAGAGTTGGTCTTCATTCAAAATAAAAACAAGGGCTGGGACTGTAGCTGAGTGGCAGAGTACTTGCTAGCATGTATGAGGCACTGGGCATGATCATTATCACCACATAAAAATTAATAAAATAAAGGTATTCTGTCCATGTACAAGTATAAAAAATAAAAATAAATGAATAAATAAATAATAAGAAGGGCTGAGGATTTGCTCAGTGGTCAAGTGCTTCTAGATTCACTCCCCAGGAATACACCTGCCCCCCACCAAAAAGCTGCTCATAAAGTTGAAATTTATTTATGGAGGATAACTTAAGCAAGAGCATGTCCTGGCTCCAATCCCCAGCACTCAATAAATAAGAAAATTAAAAAAAAACATTCTATATACTAATGTTCTTGGGCTGGAGAGTAGCTCGGTAGTAGAGAATTTGCCAAGCATGCAGGTGATCCTTGGTTCAGTCCCCAGAAGTACACACACACACACACACACACACACACAGAGCAAAAAAAAAAAAAAAAAAAAAAAAAAAACTAAACTAAAATACATGTAATGAGTGATAAAAATGATTATAATGTAAAAGGTACACAATGAGAGGCATAAAATACCAAAAACAAAAACAAAATGTAAAAGCAACATCCTTTCTTACAGAGGAGACTGGACTTTCCCATGATCTCCACTCTCTGAAAAAACACGGAGCATTATAGTAAATTCTGTGAAATTCAGGGCATGATATCCTGTTTTTTGTTTTGTTTTGTTTTTTTTGTTGTTGTTTGTTTTGGTTTTGTGTGTGTGAACTTCAACACACACACACTCACACACACACACACACAGTCTAAAAATGGAAATAGTAGACTATATCTAAGACCAGCCAAAACGTTGTACAAAAGAGTGAGTAGAGAGACCATTTATGTTACTCCCAAATTTCTTAAGCTTAAAGTCCAGCTTCCAATGGGGCGATCCTAGGAGGAGGCAGTTAGGAGGGAAAAGGAATTAGGTGACATGGCGGGAGTGCTCGTGAAGGGGATTAGCACTCTTATTTAGACACGTGTCTCTATCCTTTCCAGAAAACAGGTGCCATTTACTATATCACTGATAAATTATTTAATGGTTAAATGATCATAGTTGGGGATTTTAGGCATTGCCAAAATTGTCCTTAAGATTTAAGATGAAGCTGTGTGTGATGGCACACACCTTTCACCCCAGATGTTCAGGGGTCTGAGGCCCTAGGCAATGGAGCAGGACTGTGTCTCAAATCAAGAACCTTAAAGGGGGCTGGGGTTGTGGCTCAGTGGTACAGCGCTCGCCTAGCAGGTGTGGGGCCTGGGTTCAATCCTCAGCACCACGTAAAAATAAAGGCATTGTGTATGACTAAAGCAAATAAATAAATAAAAGAGAAAAAAAAAAAAAAAGAGAATCTAAAAGGGGCAGGGGTTAAGTACCACTGATCCACATCCCCAGCCATTTTTGTATTTTATTTTTAGACACAGTCTCACCAAGTTGGATAAGGCCTAGCTAAGTTGCGAAGGCTGTCCTCAAATGCGCAATCTCCTGTCTCAGCCTCTGGAGCAGCAAGGATACACCTGTGCGCCACTGCACCTGGTTGGAAATTAGAATTTTTAACAATGGAAATGTAACTAGGCTTTTTTTTTTTTTTTTTTTTTTATTATTTATTTGCTTTTAGTTGTACACAATGTGTTTATTTTTACGTGGTGCTGAGGATCGAACCCGGGCCGCGTTGTGCTAGGCGAGCGCTCTACCGCTGAGCCACAACCCCAGCCCCTAGACGTTTTTTAATCCACTTAGTTCTTCCCTCTAATAATATTTCCTCATATTTGTCTTTGAATAAATAAACCTAGGCCTCAAAAAAGTGAGCAGATCATTTCACAGTGATACACAGAAACCTCTGGTGCTGAGGGGGCACAGATGTGTCAGGCTCAAGAGGCAGGCAAGGTCCCTGACACCTGGGACACTCTCCCTCTGGGTCTTGCTCACCGAAAGCCTCCTGGATCACCCTCCCAGGAGACCTGGACCATGGCGCCCCTCTATGAGGCTTTTCAGGTTTGCACAGCACTGCGCTGGGTTGAAGGAGCCCCAATTAGGGAGATGGCTATTGCGGTCAGCTGGAAGCCATAAGTTCCACCTGATAATAAGTATGTATGTGACGCACCTGTAAATGCACGTGAGGCACCCACAAAGCTAAAGGTAGATAACCGGGTGAAAGCAGTCGGAGTCAGGAGAAGAATGAATTCATTCAGTCAGTCATGCAGTCGCTCGGTCGGAAGAAGAGTTCGGGTCGGAGAAGAAGAAAAGAATCAGAGCGGCCAGAACGTAGGCAGAGCAGTTACAGAAGAGAAACCAGATAGAAGAAGTAATTGCTGGTCAGAGTCAGGCCGAGGCTCCCGAGGAAGAAAGAAGAAAGAACAAAGAAGAAAGAAGCTCTAAAAGCTAAGCTCTCTCTCTAAAGAAGAAATCTCTCTCTTTCAAGCTCTCTCTCTTTCTCTCTAAGCTCTAAGAAGAAGAAGAAAAAGCTATCTCTAATCTTTCTCTCTAAGCTCTTTCTAAGAAGAAAAAAAAATCTTTCTTTCTCTCTCTAAGCTCTCTCTAAGAAAGTAGAAGTAAAAGTAGTAGTATCTTTACTCTGCCTCCGAGAGTTTTTTCCCGCGGCTCTGTGGCTGGCCATGACAGGCAGCTTACACTGGGTGGGTGGTCCTTGTGCTGTAAGAGAGGTTTTGCTCCTTCACAATGTGGGAGGATGCAAGGGGCAGGAGTCACTGCTGACCCGGCCCCAGCACCAGCATCCACAGGCTGACTGTCCACCTGTCTCCAAGGAAAGGGAACAGAGCTTGGGGGGAACAATGTCCCAAGGAAGTAGCTGTCTACATGAGGCCTGTTCCAGGAGAGTCCTCAGCCCCACAGCCCCCAGCTGCTCCCCTGAGAGGCTGCATCCCACACCTCAGGCTGTCCCCTAGAAGGAGCTGACCCAGGGCCTAAATTCTCTTAACTGTGCAGGGCACAGGGCAGCTGTGGCACCTTGTGGCAGCTCCAGGTGGGGACAGTGGCTGAGGACATGGGACCTGTGAGGTGTCCAAAGAGAACCTCTCCCAAGATATTCTACATGGTGTCTACACCTAAGGAAGATAACAGGAGAAGCACAAGATTTGCACAGGTGTGAACTGAAGTGCTCTATGAAGTTGCTCTAGATCCAAGAACCTTCCGAGTACTTGAGTTGGGCTAAGTAGACCTGCATGAGGGTGGAAAGCCAGGGTTGTGTATGGAGAGCAAAATTTGTCTTGGGCTATCTTAAGCCCTTTAATAGCCAAGTATCTTACTTTTGGATTCAGACCACAATTCTCAAAACTAATAAACTTTTCAGAATTTATCAGTAACCTTACCAGATGTCTAGTCTCCACCACGTTCCAAAACTAAGTATGTAAAAGCATCAGATATGCAGTAGAAATTTCACCACCCCCCTTGTTTTTGCTGTAGCTCACCAATCTGATGATCTTTCCAATGCAATTCCTTACTGTAGTGATGCCAACTTTCTTTTATAAAATTTCATGTAGGCCAGGCACGGTGGCGCACAATTAGTAATCCCAGCAGCTTAAGAGGCTAGGGCAGGAGGACTGCTCAATTCAAAGCCAGCCTCAGCAACATAGTGAGATCACATCTCAAAATAAAATATAAATAGGTCTGGTGATGTAGCTCAGTGTTTAAGTGCCCCGGGTTCAATCCCTGGTATGTGTGTATATATATATACACACATAAATATATATATACTTACAGCCAGACCCTGTCTGAAAATCAAATTTAAAAGGGTTGGGGATGGAGGATCATAGAACGAATCAGACATTATTACCCTATGTGCATATATGACTATGTGACTGCCGTGAATCTACATCATGTCCAATCAGAAAAAGGAACAGTTATACTCTATGTATGATGTGTCAAAATGCATTCTATTATCATGTATCACGAATGAAACAAAATTAAATAAGGAAATAATTCATGTCAAAAAGAAAAAATGGCTGCATATGTTGCCTGGATTCAATATCCCTAGGATCTATAATCAACTGCCTTATTTCCTTCTAAGTGGTTATTTTGACCAAACACAGGGAAGTGTTGCGTGATTTTTCTTTCCTCCCAAGTATAACATTCACAAATAGAAAACAAATGCTTTCAAAAGTGTTATTCTTGCCAGGGATAGTGACACAGGCCTGTCACCCCAGGCACTTGGGAGGCTGAAACCGGAGGATCACAAGTTGGAGGCCAGCTTTCAAAGCAAGTGGGACCAGATCTCAAAACTTAATAAAAGGAGCGGGGGTAGGGAGCACCCCACTAGTTTTGATCCCCAATACAATAAAATATATATTCTTCGCAATATTTTACTAGATGAAAAATGAAAATTAAGAGACTGTGTGCGTTTGAAAAGGAGTAGGAAGGACCAAGGTTTGATGATGCAGTGGAAGGGGCCGTTCTAGGATGCAGGAGGCAACTGCAACTGAAGGACCTACAGCAGCCTTGGGAGGAGCTCCGCTGCGAGCAGGAAAGTGCATTTGTGACCCTGCTTCCCACATATTCGGGAGAGTTGGTGCAGGCGACACGAGGGACCTGAACCACCCATGCAACCCTGGGGAACCAGGGCACAGGGCCACCCGCCAGCGGGCACTTGGAACCGGGGGACAGGGCCCAGCGCCACCCGCCAGCGGGGACCCGGAACCGGGGGACAGGGCCCAGCGCCACCCGCCAGGGGGGACCGGAACCTAGGGACAGGGCCCAGGGCCACCCGCCAGCGGGGACCGGAACCGGGGGACAGGGCCCAGGGCCACCCGCCAGCGGGGACCCGCAACCGGGGGACAGGGCCCAGCGCCACCCGCCAGCGGGGACCCGCAACCGGGGGACAGGGCCCAGCGCCACCCGCCAGCGGGGACCAGGAACCGGGGGACAGGGCCCAGCGCCACCCGCCAGCGGGGACCCGGAACCGGGGGACAGGGCCCAGGGCCACCCGCCAGCGGGGACCCGCAACCGGGGGACAGGGCCCAGCGCCACCCGCCAGCGGGGACCCGCAACCGGGGGACAGGGCCCAGCGCCACCCGCCAGCGGGGACCAGGAAGCGGGGGACAGGGCCCAGCGCCACCCGCCAGGGGGGACCGGAACCTAGGGACAGGGCCCAGAGCCACCCGCCAGCGGGGACCGGAACCGGGGAACAGGGCCCAGCGCCACCCGCCAGCGGGGACCCGGAACCGGGGGACAGGGCCCAGGGCCACTCGCCAGCGGGGACCAGGAACCGGGGGACAGGGCCCAGGGCCACCCGCCAGCGGGGATCCGGAACCGGGGAACAGGGCCCAGGGCCACCCGCCAGCGGGGACCCGGAACCGGGGGACAGGGCCCAGCGCCACCCGCCAGCGGGGACCCGGAACCGGGGGACAGGGCCCAGGGCCACTCGCCAGCGGGGACCAGGAACCGGGGGACAGGGCCCAGGGCCACCCGCCAGCGGGGATCCGGAACCGGGGAACAGGGCCCAGGGCCACCCGCCAGCGGGGACCCGGAACCGGGGGACAGGGCCCAGCGCCACCCGCCAGCGGGGACTCCGCCAGCTCCGCAGGTCACCCGCACGCCGGGCCCCCACGGCAGGTGGTGACCGCGGACCTTCAGCCCAGGTCGCAAACTCACCATTTTTGTCTTCCCTCGTGACCCGGCGTCCTCTCCAGGAACCTCCGGTCACCCGAGATCGCGGGGACACAGGCTGCGCAGAGTCCCCGGCGCCCCTGGAGCAGAGAACGCGGGACCCGGAAGTGGAGAAGCCGAGTTAGGGAGGAAGAAAAGCCGGCGGAAGCCCGCCCTGCCTGTCGGTCTGCGCACTGATTGGACAGTTACACCCCAGCCTCCCTGATTGATGCTGTCAAGGCACGCCTCTGCACCTTGACTGATAGATAAGGTTATCCAATCACTGGCTGAAATGGGCTAGCGTGCCCGCCTCTGCATCTTGACTGACGGCTCCGTTGATCCAATCACTGGCTGACATTGGCTAGAGTGACAGATTCTTGGCCCCGGCCCTTTTCAGGCGGAGCTTCCGGGCTGTATTGGGAACTAATCCGGGTAAGAAGCATTTGCTCTGCATTTGGTACAGAAGGTAGAGTCTGGGACTGAGCTGTGCTTCAGGGACAGAGTACCTTCCTAGCCTGGGTGAGGCCCTGGGTTTTAACCTCAATACCGAGGCTGAGACAGAGTCAGGATGGCCTTGTGCCTTATCCTAAGCAACACCCTTTTAAAATTTCACTGGCAAACCATGCCTGAGAATCAAAAGAAGATAACGGTGTGATGGACAGGCCCAGTCACACATCATCCTGTTTATTAAAACTTGATTCATATGCATTTTGTGTGTGGGGGGGGGTACTGGGCATTGAACTCAGGTACACTCAAACCCTGAGCCACATCCCCAGCCCTCTTCTGTATTTTATTTAGACACAGGGACTTGGAATCACAATCCTCCTGCCTCCGCATCCTGAGCCTCTGGGGTTCCAGGTGTGTGCCACTGCACCTCTGCTTCCCCTTTGTGAAGTAGCAGGGTCAGCGGGAGTTGTCCAGGCCCGCGTCCCTTTCTCCTTGACTGACCTCTCCCAAATCGAAAGGAGGCTAGGGTCCTTCACCTCCCGTCCTTCAGCGTCCATCGAGGAATTCCAATACCTGATCCAGTTCCACGATCTGACTTTCCATGAGCCTATCAACACTCTCCTACCTAACGAAGGCAGGCGAGTTTGGGAGCAGAGTTAGGGAGCGGCAGCTTTCCCAGCTCCTTGCAGACCCCACGTCAGGACTTTCATGGAAATGTAAATGGAGGTCTCTGGCCGGCCCTACCACCCTTCAGGTGCCTGATCTCGTCTGAAATGTACATGAAAGAAGCCTGCTGAGGCGCCAAGAGAACGTAAAAGTGTCTTTTACCTGAACTCCTACTGTCTTTTCGACCAACACCCCAGCCCCAGGGATTTAGGGCAGCCCAGATCGTTGGGAACCTCTGGTCTCATTTGGTAAAAATACAGAAGTGATCGGGAATAGTGACAAAGAGATGATCTGCTGCTGCGACCGAACAAGGGTACAACCGAGACCACCATCAGGCAGGTCCCCTGGACCAAGTCCCTCGGCGCAGATACCCCAGGCCCTGAGCGCAACCACGGAGCCCGAGGCAGGCAGGCTACAGATTCCAAACGCGGAGCCTGGTGGAGCTGGACGGTCACAGATTCGAGGATGGCGCTGGGGCTGTCCCAAGACCCTTGGTGGGATGAAGAAACGGGGGCCCTTCGGCGCGGCCATAGGTGTCCGGATTAAACAGTTCCCAAAGCCCCCTCCTCGCTGGGCGGCGGGGACCTGGAGAACCTGTTTCCAGGCGCCACCCCCGAGGCCCAGAGTTCAGAGGTTAATCGGATTAAGCTGCCAGGGTCCGGCCCGAGCGCCCCCCAGCTCGGTGGGCGGAGACTCTGGCGCGGGCCGGATCGCGCGCCGGGGCCTGGCTGGGGTCAAGGTCCTGCCGCGGCGCCGGCGCGCAGCCATGGGCTCCAGGGCGCAGAGGGGCGCACGCCGGACCGCGGGACGCGCCTCGCCCACCGCCAGGTGCGCGGGACCCCCGGGACGCGGCCCCACTCAGGCCCGGGGAGGGGAGGAGGCGGCGGTGCCCGGAGACGGCGAGTCACCGAAGCGTGGCCCCGGGGGCTTTCTCTGCGCTCCGGGGAGGGGCGCAGAGGGAGGGCGGGGGGCCGAGCAGGAAGGAAGGGGCGCGCGCCAAGCAGGAAGGGGGCCCGGGCCCAGCAGGGGGACGCGCCCCAGCCCGTGGCCTTGGAGACTCGCCTTCCCCACGCTGAGACCCTCTGGCCTCCGAACCCCTCCAGGACCCTCTCCGTGCCCCATCGCGGCCTGTCTCCCCACACCAGGTGGGCAGAGATGCCCTCTAGTGTCTCCCCACTAGCACCCGCTTCTTGACCCCTCCCCAACTACACGCCCCGCGTCCCTCTACCCAACCATGGGCAGGTCCCCCAGTCTTTATAAGGCGTGTCCCCTGGCCCTCCCTGGTACGGCGTGACCCGCCCCCCCCACATAGACACACACATTTTAAGACACGCAGCGCGGTGCCCGTGCCCCCCCACCCCCGGAGATCGAAGCCCTCCACGTCCCCTCCGGGTCCCCTCCCCCAGCCACGGCCTGTCACACGCAGTTAACGACACAATCCTGCCCCTCCCCCAATTCGGCCGTGACCCCCGCCGAGACTCAGGTCCTGTCCCCTCCCCATATGGCCCTCTCGCCCCCTCCTCCCTGAAAAGCACACAGTCCCGACCCGGGCCCGGCTCGAGCCCCCCAAGCACGCCCCTCGCCCCCTCCCCAAGGCTGCTGGTGAGTTCCCGGAACCGTCTAAGCCACCGCGGCCCCGCGCCCGGTACCCTCTCTCCCCCTGCCCCAACACTAGGGCCCGCCCCTGCACCGCGGCGCCGCCCCTTCCCCTCCTAAGTCACGCCCCCGTCCGCTCCTCGGCGCTTGGTCCACCCCACGCAGCTCCGCGGTGACCAACACTAAGGCACGTCCCTGTCCCTCCCCCAGCACGGCCACCCCCTCTAGGACACGCCCCTTGCATCCCCCACCTTAAGGCCTAGTCTCCCCCTAGTCAAGCCCCAGTGCGCGTCCCGCGCCCAGCCCCAGTTCCGACCCCCTCCCAGCCCCGCTACTAAGACACGCCCCTTGCCCCACCCCCAGCAGTCCCACCCCCCAGGACACGCCCCTTGCCCCACTCAGGACACGCCAATTGCCTCTGCCTCAGCAGTCCACCCCCAGGGCACGCCCATAACCCCACCCCCAAGACACGTCCCCTGCCCCACCCCCAGGACATTCACCCACTCTAGGACACGCCCCTGGCCCACCCCCTGCAGCCCCCCACTCTAGGACACGCCCCTGCCCCACCCCCAGCAGACCCCCACTCTAGGACACGCCCCTGCCCCACCCCCCCCCGCAGCCCCCCACTCTAGGACACGCCCTTGTCCCACCCCCAGCAGACCCCCACTCTAGGACACGCCCCTGCCCCACCCCCAGCAGCCCCCCACTCTAGGACACGCCCCTGTCCCACCCCCAGCAGACCCCCACTCTAGGACACGCCCCTGCCCCACCCCCTGCAGCCCCCCACTCTAGGACACGCCCCTGCCCCACCCCCTGCAGCCCCCCACTCTAGGACACGCCCCTGCCTCACCCCCAGCAGCCCCCCACTCTAGGACACGCCCCTGCCCCACCCCCCTGCAGCCCCCCCACTCTAGGACTCGCCCCTGCCCCCCCCCAGCAGACCCCCACTCTAGGACACGCCCCTGCCCCACCCCCTGCAGCCCCCCACTCTAGGACACGCCCCTGCCTCACCCCCAGCTGCCCCCACTCTAGGACACCCCCTGCAGACCCCCACTCTAGGACTCGCCCCTGCCCCACCCCCAGCAGACCCCCACTCTAGGACAAGCCCCGTCCTGCTTCTCGGCCTCTGGAGTCCCCCATCCCGCCCCAGCGCCGCTGTGCGCGCCAGCACCCCCTCCGCACGGCCTTGCGCTCCCCCCCACTAATAAACGCCACCCTTGTCCTCGACCCCCATCCGGACTGGGTGTCCCTTCCCTGCGCTAGGACACGCCAGTCCCGCTCCTGGTCCTCCAGGCCACCCACTGCGACCCGCGCGTCCCGGTCCCTCCAGCAGGGAGGCGGGCCTCCTGTCCTCACCCCCACTGCGCCGCCTCGTCCCCTGTCCCCTGCACACACTCTCTAAGGCCCGCCCCCGCCCCTGCCTCCCCCAGCAGGGCTTTGTCCCCTCCCACACACACAGGAACGTCACTGTGACTCCGCCCGCCCTCCCCAGTTGCGCCACCCCCAGCGCGTCCCAGACTGCAGGGTCCTCGGGGTCCTGGGGCTGGTGGAGCCCAAGACCCGCCGCTGGACGCACCTAGTCCGTTTCTTGAGTAGCCGCCGCGTTGGGGGCGGTGTGGCGTCTGGGGTGCCCTGACTCCCCCCTCTGTGGTTGTAAAGTCCAAGTGTCGCGGGGCGCAGTGGCGCACGCCTGTCATCCCAGCACTGGGGAGGCCGAGGCAGGAGGATGGCGAGGTCCAAGCCAGCCTCAGCCACGGAGAGGCTCTTAGCCACTCAGTGAGACCCTGTCTCTAATAAATACAAAAAAGGGCTGGGGAGGTGGCCCAGGGATGGAGGGCCCCTGAGTTCAATCCCCAGGACCAAAAAAAAAAAAAAAAGAATCCCAGTGTCCCTGCGGGTCCTGGTCGCCCCAGCTCCGCGCACTTTGGGCAAAGGCGCCTTCCTGGCCCTGGGAGGGGAGGGCAAAAAATCAGGCTGGAGAGAACCCTGCCGCCAAGAGGGTTATTCACCAGCCTTTGTGGCTGGTCAGAGGCAGAAGAGTTGCGGTGAGGGAGGAGTCGGGGCGCTCTGGACCGGAGGGACCTTAAGTAGCGATTTCTGGTGTGTGTGTGGGGGTTGGGGGGGCTGTAGCAGAGTGACCTTTAAATCCCTTGGCTCCGGCCCAGGGAAAATGAAGCAAGTTCTCAGGACATTGGAGCCCGCCCTGGGGTGATCTCCTGGGAGGGGGAAGGGCTGAAACAAGTTTGCTCAGGACACAGAATCTTCCTGGGGGGTGGCCTGTCGGCCCAGCCCCTCTATCCAGGAGGACCCCACAAGGCAGGCCCCGGGCTCTGAACCCCAACTCTAGAGTTGCCACGTGGGCCTGCCCTTCCCCGAGAATTGAGCTCACAAGCTTGGAACCATCTGGGGACAAACCCAACTCAGAAAGACCATGCGGTGGCCAAACAAGAAAGGGTGTTTCCAGGGTCACCAGGTGTGTTGTGTGACACCTGCAGTAGCAAAAAAAAAAAAAAAAAAAAAGTCTACACAGATGCGCTCAGTAATTGTTTCTTAGTGTAGTGGGAAGAAATCCCCCAGGATTCAGTTCCCCGATGTCCAAAAATAAATGGGAGGGGGGAGAAAAACGGAAGTGAAAAGGTTTTAAGTCAGGCATTTGTTTCGGTGTTGTAGGGACAGGCCAGGCAAGGCACCTGGGAGGTGTGGCATGGCCAAGGCACCTGGGAGGTGTGGCCTGGCTAAGGCACAGGGAGGTGTGGCCTGGCTAAGGCACAGAGAGGTGTGGCCTGTCTAATGCACCTGGGAGGTGTGGCCTGGCCAAGGCACAGGGAGGTGTGGCCTGGCTAGGGCACCTGAGAGGTGTGGCCTGGCTGGGGCACTTGGGAGGTATGGCCTGTCTAAGGCACAGGGAGGTGTGGCCTGGCCAAGGCACCTGGGAGGTGTGGTGTCTAAGGCACCTGAGAGGTGTGGCCTGGCTAAGGCACCTGGGAGGTGTGGCCTGTCTAAGGCACTGAGAGGTGTGGCCTGTCTAAGGCACTGGGAGGTGTGGCCTGTCTAAGGCACCTGAGAGGTGTGGCCTGTCTAAGGTACCTGGGAGGTGTGGCCTGGTAAGGCACCTGGGAGGTGTGGCCTGGCCAGGGCACTTGGGAGGTGTGGCCTGTCTCAGGCACCTGGGAGGTGTGGCCTGGCTAAGGTACCTGGGAGGTATGGCCAGGGCACTCGGGAGGTATGGCCTGTCTAAGGCACCTGGGAGGTGTGGCCTGGCTAAGGCACCTGGGAGGTGTGGCCTGTCTAAGGCACTGGGAGGTGTGGCCTGGCCAAGGCACCTGGGAGGTGTGGCCTGTCTAAGGCACCTGGGAGGTGTGGCCTGGCCAAGGCACCTGGGAGGTGTGGCCTGTCTAAGGCACCTGGGAGGTGTGGCCAGAACAGTTTAGAGAGGTTCACATACAGCAGCTTGTTTTTCTTTCACTGTTCTGGGCAAGTTAACCGTTCAAGCACAACACCTGAGAAGGAGAGAGCTTCTTCTCCCCTTTCTTTCCTCCCCCTTGAAGGGCAAAAATTACACTAGAGACCACCATGCAGCCAAGAGATTTATTCACCAGCCTTTATGACTGGTTGGAGGTAGAAGAGGTGCGGGGAGGGAGGAGTCGGGGGTGAGCTCTGGACGGAAGGTGGGTATCTGGACGCGCCAGCTGTAGTCTCTGGAGCTGCCATCGGGCTGGAGGTGGTGGGTCGCCTAAGGTTGGTGCAATGGTTGCCTCTTCTCAGCAGGGAAGAGTTGTGGTGACTGAGCTCCAGAGGGGTGGGAGCTTAAGTAGGGATTTCTGGTGGTGGTGGTGGGGGGGGGTTACCAGAGCGACCTTTAAAGCTATTGGGTCTTTCTCCCCGGAACAAATCAACATTTAAGCCTATTGGCTGCTGCCTGGGCAACAGAGCAACCTTTAAGCCTATTGGCTGCTGCCTAGGGAACAGAGCAACCTTTAAGCCTATTGGCTCCTGCCCAGGCAACAGAGCAACCCTTAAGCCTATTGGCTCCTGCCCAGGCAACAGAGCAAACTTTAAGTCTATTGGCTGCTGTCCAGGCACTAGTGTGACCTTTAAGCCTATTGGCTGCTGTCCAGACAACAGAGCAACCTTTAAGCCTATTGGCTACTGCTCGGGGGACATGAAACAAGTCTGCTTCTCAGGACATGGAAATTCCCATGGGCCCAAGCCCCTCAGCCCTGCCAGCTGTTACCGTGGAGCTCAATTAGTGACTTCTCTTCTCTTAGAAAGGTGGACATCTCTGTGAAGCTCCAGCTCAAGGCCAGAGGCCTCCTTAAAGAATGTGTCCTTTTTAAGCCCGGCACGGTGGCGCACGCCTGTCATCCCAGCACTTGGGAGGCTGAGGCAGGAGGATCGCGAGGTCAAAGCCAGCCTCCGCCACGGCGAGGCACTCAGCAACTCAGTGAGACCCTGTCTCTAAATAAAATGCAAAAAAGGGCTGGGATGTGGCCCAGTGGTCCAGTGCCCCTGAGTCCAATCCCTGGTACCCCCCCCAAAAATAATAATAATTGTCCTTTTTATTATCACACTTTGCATTTGCAAAACACACGTCTACAACCTGCTGCACTGTGTACACGTTTGTGCAAAACAAGGAAAGGGGCGTGCAGCAGCTGCAGAGCTAATTTCTTCCAGGCCAGTGGCCAAGGACTAGAGCAACAGGAAAATAGGAAGTTTACCTACATGGGACGTCTTGTGTGGAGACGCTTTGGCTGACAGTCCTAAAAAGTCAGCCCTGGTGAAGATTTCTGCAGAAGCTTCCTTAAGATTCTCTGTGGAGGAGGGGGTGCCCCTGCCACACAGCACCTTGTGATGACTCTTATTATATTAGGCATTGCTGTCGTGAACCCGGGCATGTAAGGATCGTGGGGGACGCAGAGTCTATGGAGGGTGCAGAACTAGGTGAAATTTCTACCATTCTGAGAGTTTGGGAATGTGTCCCAGGAGGATGAAGAGGGCGCTGTTTTCAGGGGGTTAAAGTAGAGGGGAATTTTTTTTTTAATTTATTTTTTTGGTACCGGGGATTGAACTCAGGGGCACTGGACCCCTGGGCCCCCTCCCCAGCCCCCTTTTGTATTTTTTATTAGAGACAGGGTGTTAGCCGCCGGAAAGGGATTGCAGCCTGGAACGGCAGCGCCGCGGGAAGGAGTCCGGAGACAGGATGGAGACGAAAAAATTCTTTAATCTTTCTGTCTCTGTCTCTTGTAATTTCTAACACTACATACACACTCTCACAAGAAACCAAGCCACGTACTCTTACAAGAAACTACAATGTATCTATACAATAGCGAAAACCCTGTCCTTTCTCTCTCTGGTCTCATCCCATGCGCCCGAGCAGGAATGGTGCTTGCTCGATCTGCTGAGTCACTCCTCAAATCTCTCGAGATCCTGGGCCAAGTCCCGTGAGACTACGGAAGGCGACAATGCCCAAAAATGTCAATCTGCTGAGTCATTGCTCAAATCTCTCGAGATCCTGGGCCAAGTCCCGTGAGACTACGGAAGGCGACAATGCCCAAAAATGTCTATGGCCCATAGTCAACCGCAATCTTAGCTATCTCCCCAAACAGGGCTCCTGCATTTCCCCCTTTTGTTTTAAAAGAGGGGATGCTCTAGGACGTCTATGTGCAACCAACATTCTTACCCGTCATCGGATAATCAAGGCTGTGCCCTTGACTCCTGTCTTAGGTTGATATGTCGGCCACATGAGACTGTCCCGTGCGACTGTGCCTGTCTTAGGTTGTCCCCCTCTGGGGATCTTACCCGTCATTGGCTAACCAGCCATCCAATGAAGCCCTTTAGGATCGACTGTGTAAGATGACTAACAGCCGTCCAATTGGGAGGAGATGCTGCGGCTTTAAGGCGACAAGCCTTTTGGTGACAAGTCAAATTGCATAGCATATCAAATTCTTTAAACAAATCAGCTGCCCTAAGTTCTATCAAGTAACACAGTGAGTTCTCTAAACAAATACCCGCAAGGTACTGTCCCATGAAGTCCCAAACAATGAAAGATCAAAATGTCCACTTGTTATAACACGTAGATCTAGGAGGCCCCATGCATGCAGAGCAGAGGCCACACTGCTGGTGAGGTTGTTTGACATTTGAGCAGCAGGGATGCTTGCAGCGACCGCGATCCCTGCAGCTGTAGAAGCAGCCGTCTTTTTTATGTCTAGATGATGCCACCGGCAAATCTTCAGGGCCCGCTATCTAGAGACTGAAGCATCAATTATTAAAGGAAAGGCAGTGCTATTCCAGCACTGAGTCAAGAGGCGAGTTGTCAAACTAAAAAATAGAATTATTAGATTGGAAAAATAAGTTGATTTCTGCTCACACACATTGCAGCCTGAGCTCCCACAAACATAAGCTGGCAAAATATCATATTTAGAACAAAACAAAGAAAGACTGAGGGTAATTACTGCATTAAAGATAGATTAAAGAAAAACTAAAAGCACTTTGGAGAAATAATTTGTTAGCTGGAACTCTCGAGTTTCTGCATACACAGCAGTCCTTTACCTGTTGAAATAATTGAAATTAATCATTTATTAAACAAATGAAGTTAATAACAAATAAGCAACCTCATGTCAAAACACCAAAATATCAGGTTATACAGCACTAGTCATATTTTTTGCTAAAGAGAAGTCCCTGGGACACCTATAAAACAAAATTGAAGGTACCTTCACTTATTAAATTATTTACCCATTTTGAATACTCTTAAACTTAAATGAATTAGAGTTATTTGGATCCATATATATATATATATTCACAAGCGCTTTGTTATTTTTGATGTCACACTGGACAGACGCACATACAAACATATATTTGTGACGTCACATTAACATGAAATTTAGACAAATACACAGACATAAACACATATATAAAAAGTAAAATATATATAATAAGTATATATATATATATATATATATATATATATATAAAATTGTGTGCACACTAAAGAGAGATCTCTTCGTCCCAGCCGGGAGGAATGACACTTAAGTTGTGACATATTTTGAAGGACTCTTTTAAGGGAATCATTCCATATCTTCATCATGGTCCTCTTGATTTTGTACCTTTTTTATTAATCTTGATTCCTCAACAACTTCATCTTGATCCTTTTGATGTGGTACCTGCTTTATTAATCTAGATGGTATCCATATTGGAGAGGATTCATGCTTTGGAAAGACACAAACAGATCCTCTCCCCCAAATTAATACTGGATCTGGACCCTTCCATGTACCTGAAAGAACATCCTTCCAGTAAACCAAAGGTTTATGTTGTTGATGTGGGTTCCAATGTCTGTCTCCCGCAGAATAACCATCAGAGTCTAAAGTTAAAAAATTTAAGGTAAACAGGGCAACTGCCAATCTGTCCTTAGGATTTTTCCAGTTTCCTTCTTTCTGTTTTAACAACATAACTTTTAGTGTGCGGTTTGCTCTTTCAATAATGCCCTGACCCTGAGGATTGTATGGGATGCCTGTTTTATGGGATATGTTGAATTTTGCGCAAAACTCTTTGAAAGATGAGGACGTATATGCGGGACCATTATCTGTTTTAAGCATTTTGGGGATGCCCAATGCAGCAAAAGCTTGTAAACAATGAGATGTGACATCTTTAACTTTTTCTCCGGAATGTAAGGAAGCAAAAATCATGCCTGAGCATGTATCTATGGTTACATGAATAAATTGCAATTTTCCAAAGCTTGGCTCATGAGTAACATCCATCTGCCACAAATGATTGGGCATTAATCCTCTAGGGTTAACACCAAAATGAGGATTGGGCAAATGTGTCATACAAGATTTACAATCTTTTACAATTGTTCTGGCTTGCTCCTTTGTGATTTTAAACCTACGTTGCAAGGTGGTGCTGTTGACGTGAAACTGGGAATGAAATAAAGTAGCTTGTTGTAGTGCTGAAAGTATAAATATTGTTTTTGTAAGTTCATCTGCCTTTTGATTACCTTCATGGAGGGGGCCAGGCAAATTAGTATGTGCTCTAATATGGCCTACGAATAGAGGTTCTTTTCTTGCCCACGAAAGTTTTTGTATCTGATAAAACAATTTAAAGGCTGGAGAATGAGGTGCTATTGGTCCTGCTAACTCTAATTTTGGGACGGCTTGTACAATATAGTGGCTATCTGAAAAAATGTTTATGGGCTGGTCTCTAAAATTTTCCAGAGCTCTTACCACAGCTTCCAATTCCACTAGTTGAGCTGATTTGTGTGCAGTTATGTAAGTCATATTTTCTTTTGTAGTGACTACTGCAGCAGTACCATTTGAGGACCCATCTGTAAATACATTAAATGCCTTAGGAATAGGTTGATTTTTTATTACCTGTGGAAATATAATAGGATGATTAATACAAAAAGATAATATAGGAGACTTAGGAAGGTGATTATCAAAATTTGCAGAGGTAGAGCATCTAGCTATAGCCCAGTCATTATCATTGAAGCATAAATATTCAATCTGTGATGATGAATAGGGAGTAATAATAGTAGCAGGGTGAATGCCAAATATTTTAGTAGAAGTTTTAAGTCCTTGAAGAATAAGTTTAGCCACCATGGAGGTATATGACTCAATTATGCTTTTAGGAGAGACAGGCAAATGTATCCATAATAAAGGCCCTTGTTGCCAAAATACTCCTGTCGGTGTATATTGTGAAGAAATAATAATCAATATCAGCTGTTGAGTTAAATCAAATCTGTCACAATGAGCTCCTTCTATGGCTTTTTCTACTACCTTTAAAGCTTTCCTAGCATCAGGAGTCAATGTTCGCGGTGAGGATGGATCAGGGGCCCCTCGAAGGATATCAAATAAAGGTTTTAATTGGCCAGTAGTGAGGTTTAGTGTAGGGCGAAGCCAATTAATGTCTCCCAGTAGTTTTTGGAAATCATTGAGGGTGGTTAAATGTTCTTTATTTATTAAAATTTTGGGGGGGTCTAACAAAAGTATCCATGATTTTAAATCCTAAATATAATATGGGAGATCTTGTTTGAACTTTTTCTTCTGCTATATATAATCCGTATTTTTTAAAATTTTCTACCATGTCACTAAATATATTAAATAAGATTTTTTGATTAGGGTGGGCCAGTAAAATATCATCCATGTAATGTAGACACATGAGGTTTGGATATTTATTTTTAATGGGTTGGATGGCCTTGTCCACATATATTTGGCATATGGTGGGGCTATTAGCCATTCCCTGTGGTAAAACCTTCCATTGATATCTCTGATCAGGGCCATTATTGTTAATAGAAGGAACTGAAAAAGCAAACCTGGGGGCATCCAGAGGATGTAGGGGAATAGAAAAGAAGCAATCCTTTATATCAAGACTAATAACATGGAAATTTTTTTGAATAGCTATAGGATTCGGAAGTCCAGGTTGAGTAGGGCCCATGACTTGCATGGTTTTATTAATTTGTCTAAGATCATGTAATAATCGCCATTTTCCTGATTTTTTCTTGATCACAAATATGGGGGAATTCCAGGGAGAGGTGGAATGTTCTATATGTCCTGCTTTTAATTGTTCCTTAACTAGTAGGTGGGCCGCTTGTAATTTCTCTTTAGATAGGGGCCACTGAGGGACCCACACTGGCTTATCAGAAAGCCATGGTATTGAGTTGCTGAGGGCCTCGCCATGGCTGAGGCTGGATTTGACCTCGCCATCCTCCTGCCTCAGCCTCCCAAGTGCTGGGATGATGGGCGTGGGCCACCGCCCACCCCCACCCCCCCCCCCCCCGGAACTTTCTTATTTTGAGGGCTCAGGTTCTGATTGCTTGCTGGGAATCCCCAGTTGAGGGGCAGGGGGCGGAAATGGGCCTCTAGCAGGGTTCCTCGTGAGTGTGTGACAATCAGCAGCAGTGACTGCATTCTGGTTTGCTTTGGGCCGTGGGATCCAGTGCAAAACCAGGGGCTTCCCACGAGCCGGATAATTCTCCCGGGGCTCAGTGGCGTCATAGGAGCTCAGCAGTGTCGCCGCCCTCCACGGGCTGGAAGCCAGGATGGAGCCCTCACCCTGACCTCCGGCATCGAGATGCGCATGCTGTTGGCACCTCACGTGAGCGAGCTGCTCTGCGGCGTCTGCGTCGCATGCCAGCTCCTACGCATTGAGTTTCTGCCTTTTGTTTTCCCTGCAGGGGCTCCACGCGGCTGCTCCTCTTGGCGGCTTTGCTGCTGCGGACCTGTGAGCCCACACCGCCCAACGCCTCCCGGCCGAACATCCTCCTGATCTTGGCGGATGATCTGGGCATCGGGGATGTTGGTTGCTATGGGAACGATACCCTGAGGTACGGTGCGGTGGTGTGGGGGGGCGGGGCGGGGGCGGTGCGCGCGTCCTGAGCAGAGGGGTTCATTTGGCATCGGCCTTGGCGAGTGAGACTTCGCGGAGCTGCCGAACTCAGCACCCAAAATGATTATTTTCCCGTAGTGAGACTAGGGACTTAACACTCGCAAACAACTTGAGATGGTGCCGAGTTGCTGAGGGTCTTCCTGGGGCTGCTGTCATCACTAACCAAAACACAAAGAGACTTAAATCAACAGGAATCCGTGAGGCTCGCCCCAGCTCAGTCCTGGAGGGCAGAGGCTGCACCAGGGCAGAGGCCGACCTCCCTCCACAGCCTCCAGGGAGGCTCCTGCTCCTCTCCAGCTCCTGGGGCTCCAGGCGGCCCTGGGCTGGTGGCCCCGTCCCTCCAGCCTCGGCCTCCGTCTCCACGGGGCTCCTCCTCTGTGTCTGGGTCCCCTCTTCTGTCTCCTGGGAGGACACGGCCATTGCACGAGGGCCCCCTGACCTAGGAAAAGCTCATCCACTAACGACCTCTGCAGAGACCCTGTGTTCACACCAGGTCCCTTCACAGGTCCTGGGGTCAAGATGTGGACAGGACCCGCCTCTGACAATGGTGTCCAGCCCCCTCCACAGCCTCCAGGGAGGCTCCTTCCTGCCTCTCCTGCTCCTGGGGCTCCAGGCAGCCCTCGGCAGAACAATAAATCACAGTGCCACTAGTGGGCTCCCTCCATCCACCCATGCCTGCACCCGTCTATTCACCCAGCCATCCACTGGTCCCTTCAAGCATCCACACCTCCACCCACCCGCCCGTCCAGCCATCCACCATCCTCTCGTGCACCAACCCCTCCACCTATCCCCCACCCGTCTACTGACCCGCCCCTTCATCCAACCATCCATTCACCCATCAATTGACCCATCCATCCACACATCCATCCACCCATGCACCCATCCATCCATACACACACCCATCAATCCACCCATCCAATCATCCACCCATCAACCCCTCCATAAAAACCTCAATCCATCCATCATCCCATCCATCCATCCATCCCTCCATTCAATCCTCAATTCATTCAATTCATCCAGCCACTTATCAACTCATCCCTCCAACCATCCATCCATTCAACAGTCCACCCATCCATCCACCCGTCCACCCGTCCACCATCCTCTCATCCACATACCCACCAATCCATCCACTTATCCACCCACCCATCTAATAACCCACCCCTCCATCCACCCCTCCACATATCCACCACTCCATGCATCCCTGCACCCAACCATCCACCCATCCATACAGACATACCTACACTCGTCCATGCACTCATCTACCCACCAATTCAACCATCCATGCACTCATCAATTCACCCATTTACCCACCTGTCAATCCTTCCATCCATCCGTGCAAATATCCATCCACCCATCCATCCATCATTCATCCAGCTGTCCACCCACCTATCTACTCATCCACCCCTCCTCCCACCAATTCACCCATCCCTCCTCCTATATACCCATACACCTATCTATCCACCCATTCACACACACACACACACCCATCCATCCACCCATCCATCAATCCAACCATCCATTGGCCCATTCTTTCATCTATTAATACATTTCTCCATCCACCCATCCTCCCCTCCTCTACCCATTCAACCAACGATCCACCCATCAATCCACCCATCCACCCACCCATCCATCCACCCGTCCATCCACCCATCCATCCACCCATCCATCCACCCATCTATCCATCCAATCATCTACTTAGCCAACCATCCATCCACACCTCCATCCAAGGAAATACCCACCCATCCATCAACCCCTTCCTCCACCCATCCACCCATCCATCCACCATCCACACAGCCAGCCAGCCATACATCCACCCATTCATCCACCTATCCACCCACCCATTCACCTGTCCATCCACCCATTTAACCCTCCATTCAACCCTCCACCCATCCATCCATCCATTCATCCACCATTCCATCCATCCATCCATCTACTCCTCCTCCATACATACATGCACCAATCCATCCATATATCACCCACCCATAGACTCATCCATTCCTCCATCCATCCACCAATCCATTCACCCATCCACCCACCCATCCACCCACCCGTCCAGTTACTCAGCAACTATCAGTGTGTCTCTCCGTCCATTTGTCCATCTGTAGACCTACACGTGCAAACATACAACAATGCTGGCCTTAGCTGTGGTTTCCAGATCGGGCTGGGCCCACAGGAAGTGGGACTGTCTGCAAGTAGCAGCTGGTGCGGGCAGAGATGGCAGCTTCAGGGGAGTGACGGGACCTCTCTGTGGTTGGACAAGAGAGAAGGAGTCCTAGAGAGGCAGATCTCCTGCGAGCACTGGGCTGCAGTGGGCAGAGCCTGGATGGATGGGCGGGGGCTCTTGGGAAGTCCATGATCGATACAGATACAGCCCTGCTGTGGGAGACTCAGGAGCGAAAACCCTCAGAGGGCCACAGTGAGCAGCTGTTGAAGTCACATGCGTTTGTTTTGGTATTGGCAACCCGGGGGCTTCCAAATGAGTCTCACTATCAATCAAGTTGTGGCTCAGCAGGCTGAGGAATTCCCAGGACTGAAGCGAACAGGGGCACCCAAAAAGTCCCGATGCAGTTTCCAGGGCAATGGCTTCAGGAGACTGAATCCCACCACCTTACAAAAATCTTTTTTTTTTTTTTTTTTTTTTTTTTTTGGTACCGGGGATTGAACTCAGGGGCACTTAACCACTGGGCCACATCCCCAGCCCTTTTTTGTATTTTATTTAGAGACAGGGTCTCACTGAGTTGCTAAGTGCCTCACCATTGCTGAGGCTGGCTTTGAACTCGCGATCCTCCTGTCTCAGCCTCCCAAAGTGCTGGGATTACAGGCGTGCGCCACCACGCCCGGCTCAAAAATCTTTTGAAATGTTCCTAGTATCCGTTTCCTCTACATTGTATTTACTTTGAGATTTTAGACAATGCTGCTTTTAATGACATCCTTATCTTCCAGTGACATTTGCTTTTTCCATCGGAGGACCGACACACAAAAGTCAGAATTAAACACATCACCTTCCTTCCTTTCTTTCCTTTAATTTATCTACCTATTTCTTTATTTATTGGTACCTGGGATTGAACCTAGGGGAACATAACCACTGAGCCACATTCCCTAGCCCCTCTTCTCTTTCATTCTGAGACAGGTTCTTGATAAGTTGCTGAGGCTGGCCTCCAGCTTGTGATCCTCCTGCCTCAGCCTCACGAATCCCTAGGATGACAGGCGTGCACCCACCGCACTTAGCCACTTTTTACACAATGTATCTACGTTGTCTCTCCATAAAACCTGTGGACAGCAATCTCTTGGGGATCACCACACACACCCCCACTTACAAGTAGGCTCAATTGTAGGACCGTTTCCACCAAGCCCTGGGTACATCTGTGTCCCGTCCTGCTCTGGAACCTGAGGTCAGTGGCAGTGGCTTCTCCGTGCCCGTGATCTCGGCGAGGAATTGCACTTCCCTCCAGAAGTCCCAAGGTGCCTTCGATGATGAGGCCACCGGCTGTGGGAGCACCATCCTCCAGGGAACTCCCAGCCCACCAGCTCTGTCTGGGATTCTGTTCCAGCCCACTTAAAGGCGTGGCCTTGGTCTCCGCCTGTGTCTCCCCTGCGTGCTCTCTACTGTTGGCTGGGAAGCCCCGTGACGTGCACGGGAAAGGGCCAGCTCTCGGTTGTGTTGGAAGACTGCTCCCCAGTGCAGGAAACAGGCCACCAGGGAGGAATCCCCCAACTTGCATGGGACTCATGGAATAGGCACCTTGAAGGGCAAAAATCACCCCGGGGACGGCCGTGCAGCCAAGGGATTTATTCACCAGCCTTTGTGGCTGGTTAAGGGTAGAAAAGGAACGGGGAGAGGAATCAGGGAGAGGGGAGTGTGCAAGCTCTGGTGGGAGAAAGGAGTCAGGGAGAGGGGAGTGTGCAAGCTCAGGAAGTGTGCAAGCTCTGGTGGAAGAGTGTGCAAGCTCTGAACGGAAGGTGGGAGTCTGGTCGCGCTGGCTGCAGTCTCTGGAGCTGTCGGCTGGGGCAGCTGCCGTCGGGCTGGAGACGGTGGGTCTAAGGCTGGTGCAGTGGCTGCCTCTTCCCCGTCTTCCTCTTCCCCCATCTCCGTCGTCTTCTGTCTCGTTGTCTCTCTCTTCTCATCCTCTCTCTCCCAAACTTCGAATGACGGGGAGCTTATATAGGGATTACTGGTGGGGGGTGTGCCCAAGCGAACATTAACATTATTGGCTCTTTGCCCATGGGGGGAGGGTGAACTTTAAGCCTATTGGCTCCTGCTCGTGGTGTGAGGGCAGCCTTCAAGCCTATTGGCTCCTGCCCATGGGGTGAGGGCAGCCTTCAAGCCTATTGGCTCCTGCCCAGGGATGATGAAACATCCTGCCCGGAGAACAGAGCGACCTTTTGACCCTCTGCCTGTGGAACAGGGCGAACTTTTGGTGACCTTTAAGCCTATTGGTTCCTGCCCATCTACCACACCTTGACCAGGGAATTGCCCCCGGTTGGCTGTGGAGGCCCCCATCAAGGACTGTTGGGTGCGCTGCGTTCAGCAATGCCACCGTGTCTGTCTCCAGGGGCGGATTCTTTGACTGTGCTCCAGGGGGTGGGATTGCCCACACTCGGCACCGCGGCATTGGGTTGGGCCGTTCTTTGTCTTGGGGGCTGCGCTGTGCACTGCAGGGCTGGAGAATCATCCGTGCCCACCTCCCACCAGACGCAGTGGCCACCTCCCACCAATTTGTGGGCCACGACGTCGGCAGACGTTGGAGAGGTCGCGCGCGGGTGGGTAGGTGGATTGGAGGTGGCCAGGTCAATAACGGCGGATCCAGGCTATAGACACAAGCGATACTAGAGAGAGGGGGCAGAGGAAAAAAGAGAGGAGGTAGGAAGATGAGAGAGATGAGTGCGCAGATAAATACAAAGAAAAGACAGGAGATCAATGCATAAATTAGATACAGATAATAAGAAGAAAGATAACAAGGATGCTTGATAGGTACATGTTTTATGATACAATAGATGGATAGACAGGTGCATGGGTGGAGAGAGAGACAGAAAGATAGATGATAACTGCATGGATGGATGGATGGATGGATGGATAGACAGAGACTCTGTCCTGCAGGTTTTCCCTGCACTGTGGGCATCTGGGGCTGGAGGTTCTCTGGGGTGGGCTGTGCTGTGCACTGCAGGAGGTGGAGCAGCCTCTCTGGGCTCCACACACCAGGTGCCAGGAGCCACCCCACCCAGGGTGTGACAACCACCTGGTAGACAGAATTAGTGAAAGATAGATAGATAGATAGATAGATAGATAGATAGAGATAAGAGCTGCATGGATAGATACGTAGATGGATAAATTGATAATGTCTAGATGGATAGATAATAGATACATAGGTAGATGATAGATGATGGATGGATAGATACATAAGGATGGATAGGTAGGTGGGCACATCAGATGGATGGATAGATGAGACATCAACTAGATGATAGAGATAGAGACAGAGGTAGATAGAATAGATTACATGATGAGGGATGGAGGGATGCGTGGATGGATGGGTGTGTGGATGGATGTGTAGGTGGATGGGTGGATGGGTGGATGGATGTGTTGGTGGGTAGGTGGGTGGATGGGTGGGTGGATGGATGGATGGATGGATGGTGGGTAGATGGATGGGTGGATGGGTGGATGGATGGGTAGATGGATGGATGGATGGTGGGTAGATGGATGGATGGATGGTGGGTAGATGGATGGGTGGATGGGTGGACGGATAGGTGGATGGATGGGTGGATGGATGGATGGATGGGTGGATGGATGGATGGATGGTGGGTGGATGGATGGATGGATGGTGGGTAGATGGATGGGTGGATGGGTGGATGGATGGGTAGATGGATGGATGAATGGTGGGTAGATGGATGGATGGATGGTGGGTAGATGGATGGGTGGATGGGTGGACGGATAGGTGGATGGATGGGTGGATGGATGGGTGGATGGGTGGGTGGGTGGATGGATGGTGGGTAGATGGATGGGTGGATGGATGGGTGGGTGGATGGATGGTGGGTAGATGGATGGGTGGATGGGTGGACGGATGGATGGGTGGATGGATGGGTGGGTGGATGGATGGTGGGTAGATGGATGGGTGGATGAATGTGTGGGTAGGTGGGTGGATGGATGGATGGATGGTGGGTGGATGGATGGGTGGGTGGATGGATGGTGGGTAGATGGATGGGTGGATGGATGGGTGGGTGAATGTGTGGGTAGGTGGGTGGATGGATGGATGGATGGTGGGTGGATGGATGGATGGATGGTGGGTGGATGGATGGGTGGATGGTGGGTGGGTGGATGGATGGATGGTGGGTGGATGGATGGATGGATGGTGGGTGGATGGATGGGTGGATGAGTGGATGGATGGATGGGTGGATGGGTGGATGGGTGGATGGATGGATGGATGCAAAGATGGGTGGATGGGTGGGTGGATGGATGGGTGGGTGGGTGGATGGTGGGTAGATGGATGGGTGGGTGGATGTGTGGGTAGGTGGGTGGATGGGTGGATGGATGGACTAACAGACTCTCATACTAATGCTGGGTTTGTCAGCCTCGGCCCTACTGCACTCTCTGTGACGGGCCCATTCTGTGCATCGTAGGATGTTCACCAACGTCTCTGGTCTCCACCTGGTGCTCACCCATAGCTCCACATTCTCAAGGCGGGACGCCCAAAGCGTCTCCGCACATCGCCAGTCACCCCCAGGGGAGCCAAATTATCCTTTCGGGGGGCCACTGAGGTTGTCAGCCTTGGGGACGTGGAGAACAATCTCTGAGCTTTAATAGCTTAACGTCCACAGGATGCAGCCTCCTCCCAGGCAGAAGGGAACAGACCCCCACCTGTCCTCTGTGAGTCCCCGGGGGAATTTCCTTGCGCTCTAGGCGCTGAGTCGCTGGCTTTGGGTTTCGTGTCTGTAGTGAGATTCTGAGCACGAATCTCAGAATCAGTCTGGCTCCAAAAGCTCTTCGGTGACGTCTTCCACCTTCCCTTTGAATTTTGCACCTGAGAAAGCTGGTAGGAAGCTCAGGGTGTGACCTTCGTGGACCCTGATGGGATATCCAAAGCACAAAAGCCCCCTGTGAGCCGGGCGCGGTGGCGCACGCCTGTCATCCCAGCACTGGGGAGGCTGAGGCAGGAGGATCGTGAGTTCAAAGCCAGCCTCAGCAATGGCGAGGCCTCTAATAAACTACAAAAAAGGGCTGGGGGTGTGGCCCAGTGGTCGAGTGCCCCTGAGTTCAATCCCTGGAACCAAAAAAAAAAAAAAAAAAAAAAAAAAAGCCCCCTGTGATTCATAGAACTCCCTCCCTCCCCCCAAAATATAAAACAGCCTCGTCACTTTGCCTGTGTGTGTGACCTCAGTCATCTCTTCCTTCAAATCTGATTTTCTTGGGGTCCATCTCCCTCTGGGCAGCCCCGTGATGTAACCCCAGAGGGGTCATGGCGGAGGTCCCCGATACCCACCCCGGGAAGTCCGAGGCCGGCCTCCGCTGGAGTCCCTCGCGCGTTCCTTTCCCGGGTGACATTGGTGTAATGTGCTCAGGACCCCCAGTATCGACCGGCTGGCGGAGGAGGGCGTGAGACTCACCCAGCACCTGGCGGCCGCGCCTCTCTGCACCCCGAGCAGAGCCGCCTTCCTCACCGGGAGATACGCCCTGCGATCAGGTGGGTGAGGCGGGGGCCCTGGACAGCAGCTCAGGCGGGTAGCAATCCCGGAGAGACAGGAAAAGTAAAGGCTAATGTGCCCTCCTGTCACCTTCCAGCAATTTGTGCATCGCATGCCCTCACCCCTCAGGACCCACAGCCCCCCGGGGGCGATAAAACGCGGGCGCGGTGGCGCATGCCTGTCATCCCAGCGGCTCGGGAGGCTGAGGCAAGGAGGATCGCGAGGTCAAAGCCAGCCTCAGCCAAGGCGAGGCCGTAAGCAACTCCGTGAGACCCTGTCTCTACATTAAATACAAAATAGGGCTGGGGATGGGGCTCAGGGGTTAAGCACCCCTGGGGTAATCACATGGCAGTCGCAGATAACAAGGCACCTGTTCCCGGGGTCTAAAACCTCCCGGGCTGACCTGGGACAGGTGGCACGGCACAGGGGCTGTGGGGATCATGGGGATCCTGTATTGCTCAGGGAAAAAACACCAGACACCAACGTCTACGAACATTTGGTGCAGGAAGAAGGTTCTTTATCTTCGGACATTTTTCATGCACTGGCTTTTTTATTTTTAATACCAGGGGTTGAACTCAGGGGCACTCGACCACTGGGCCCCATCCCCAGCCCTTTTTTTGTATTTTATTAGAGACAGGGTCTCACTGAGGTGCTTAGTGCCTCACCATGGTGGAGGCTGGCTTTGACCTCACGATCCTCCTGCCTCAGCCTCCTGAGTGCTGGGATGACAGGCGTGCGTCACCGCGCCCGGCTCATGCCTGGGGTCTTGTCTCGTGCAATGGCCAGGTAGGAGCCCTTGGTCGGAAGTGCGGAGGAAACCTCCCTGGAGGGCCACCGTCCTCGGTAGATGAGAAGCAGATCAGTGGTGATTGACAGGTGGTAGATAATGATCAATAGATGATGATGATGATGATACCGTAGATGGATGAGTCCCGTGTTGATGAGGATCACCAGATATCAATCCTGTCAACAGATAGTAGAGGAATGGGTGATAGCTAATGCTGTTTGATAGAGGCCTAGGTGCACAGACAGGTGATAGATAAGTGATGTGTGGATAGATAGGTCACAGGTGCTGCATGATGATACCTGGATGATAGGTTATGATAGATAGATAGGATGGATAGATAGATAGATAGGTAGATAGATAGATAGATAGATAGATAGATAGATAGATAGACAGAATTGGTGGATAACAGATGGATGGATGGATAGATAGACAGAATTAGTAGATGACAGATAGATAGATATAGATAGATAGAATTGATGGATAACAGACAGATGGATGGATGGATGGATGGATAGATAGACAGAATTAGTAGATGACAGATAGATATAGATAGATAGATAGATAGATAGATAGATAGACAGAATTGGTGCATAACAGATGGATGGATGGATAGATAGAATTAGTAGATGACAGATAGATAGATATAGATAGATAGATAGATAGATAGAATTGATGGATAACAGACAGATGGATGGAAGGATGGATAGATAGACAGAATTAGTAGATGACAGATAGATATAGGTAGGTAGATAGATAGATAGATAGATAGACATAATTGATGGATAACAGATAGATGGATGGATAGATAGACAGAATTGGTAGATGACAGATAGATAGATGGATAGATAGATAGATAGATAGACAGACATAATTGATGGATAACAGATGGATGGATGGATGGATAGATAGACAGACAGAATTGGTAGATGACAGATAGATAGATAGATAGACAGAATTGATGGATAACAGATAGATGGATGGATGGATAGATAGAATTGATAGATGACAGATACATGGATAGATAGATAGACAGACATAATTGATGGATAACAGATGGATGGATGGATGGATAGATAGAATTGGTAGATGACAGATGGATGGATAGATAGATAGATAGACAGAATTGATGGATAACAGATAGATGGATGGATGGATAGATAGATAGACAGAATTGATGGATAACAGATAAATGGATGGATGGATGCATGGATAGATAAACAGACAGAATTGGTAGATGACAGATAGATGGATAGATAGATGGATAGATACTGAGTAGGTCCTCTTGATAGGCAAGGTGTGGCCAATTTACACAGCTCACATTGGGCTGGACGGTGCTGTGTGGTGGGGTCCTGCTGTGCACTCTAGCACATTTAACACGCTCTCTGGTCTCCACCCACTCCATGCCAAGAGCATCTCCTACCGTCCCCACGTGGTGACAGCCAGAGCCTTGCCTACTGTCCTCTGGTGCCCAAAACCACCCACACTGAGAACCACTCCTGTAGCAAAGGGATCGATGGCGAACCTTGCCGTGTCCCGGGCTCCGCAGGTATGGATGCCAGCGACGGATACCGGGTCCTCTACTGGAACGCGGGCTCGGGCGGGCTTCCTCCCAATGAAACCACTTTTGCAAAGATCCTGAAGCAGCAAGGATACGCCACCGGTCTCATAGGTAGGCTGACGCCTGATTCCCCTCCACCCAGTTGTCGGGGGACCTGTTTTCCTTTGAAGGAAAAACCTCCTTTATCTTTTTCTGCGCCCCGAGCTGGTACCCAGTCCCCCAGGCCCTCTCGGATGGCTTGCAGTTCAGAAGTTCTCTCCACGGAAGAGGTTTGGGGTTCTCTGAGATACACTTTCTCCTCTTGCTTTCTCTGGACATATCCACGTCCTTGGGCCCCAAGGTATCAGAAAACTCCTCAGAGCTGGGCTCCACCACCTGTCATCCCAGCACTCGGGAGGCTGAGGCAGGAGGATGGCGAGATCCAAGCCAGCCTCAGCCATGGCGAGGCCCTTAGCCACTCAGGGAGACCCTGTCTCTAATAAAATACAAAAAAAGGGCTGGGGATGTGGCCCAGGGGTTTAGTGCCCCTGAGTTCAATCCCTGGTGCCAAAAAAAAAAAAAAAAAAAAAAAAATATTGTCAGAAGCTTCCATCAGCTTGGTATTGGTTGTTCTCTTTGTGGTTAGCTGTGGGCTAGGGCTTTTTTGAAAATTTGTTTTCCCAGGCATTGGCAGACGGCCATTCTGGGTCAGAAAAACGCAATTAAGCTTATTAGAATTCTCAGTGTGTCTGGTTCTCTCTGGGGCAGGGTTTTAAATTGCTTCCTGGGGCTGGGCGTGGAGCTCAGGGGCAGAATCCTTGCCTAGCATACAGAGGACCCCGGGTTAAATCCCCAGCACTGCAAAATAAAATAAAATAAATAAAATAAAATAATAAAATAAAATAAAATAAAAAAAAATAAAAATAAAATAAATTCTTTTCCTTAGTGACACAGAAATCAGTGGACCATCAACAACAAATATTGCATTTCTATTGAAAATCCTGCTGTCCAAGCCGGGCGAGGTGGCGCACGCCTATCACGGCAGCACTTGGGAGGCTGAGGCAGGAGGATCGCGAGGTCAAAGCCAGCCTCAGCCATGGCAAAGCCCTAAGCAACTCAGGGAGACCCTGTGTCTAATAAAATGCAAAAACAGGGCTGGGGAGGTGACCCAGGGGTCCAGTGCCCCTGAGTTCAATGCCCCGTATTTAAAAAAAATAAACCAAAGCAAGTCCTGGCTTGAGGTCCACGCGTGGCCTCTACTGATTTGTGGCTTGGAGGTTTGCTTTCCCCTGATGGCACCCAAGTTGCCCCCGGGGTTATCCATCCCGCTGACCCCCCACCCACCCTGCCTTTGGGTCTGCAGGGAAGTGGCACCAGGGCGTGAACTGCGCCACCCGCGGGGACCACTGCCACCACCCGCTGAACCACGGGTTCGACTTCTTCTACGGCCTCCCCTTCACCATGATCTCCGACTGCGACCCCTCCTGGCCCTCCGAGCTGGGGGTCCGCGAGGCGGCCCAGCTGAGCCGGTACACCCAGGTGCTGGCCCTGGGGGTGCTGACGCTCGCGGCCGCCAAGCTCGGTGGCCTCCTGCCGGTCCCCTGGAGCGCCGTGTGGGGCGCGGCCGGCCTCGTCGCCCTCTTCTTCGCCGCGTGGTTCTCCAGCTACGGGTTCGTGCGTCGCTGGAACTGCGTGCTCATGCGCGACCACCGCGTCATCGAGCAGCCCTTGGATGTGGGGACCCTCACCCGCCGGATGCTGCAGGAGGCCGTGGCCTACATCCAAAGGTGAGGACCTCACGGTGCCGGGGGAGGGGGGGGACCCAGACGCTGAGTCGTGAGCTCCCCGGGGGCCCCTCAGCAGCAGGTGCGTTGGAAAGGTCCGACCTCCCGGGCCGCTTGGCGCACGCCTGTCATCCCAGCGGCTGCGGAGGCCGGGGCGGGAGGATCGCTAGTGGGAGGCCAGCCTCAGCCAGTCCACGAGACCCTCGGCAACGTAGCAAGACCCGGTCTGTCGATAAAAAATAAAAAGGAGCCGGGCGCGATGTTGCACACCTGTCATCCCAGCACTTGGGAGGCTGAGGCAGGAGGATCGCGAGTTCAAAGCCAGCCTCAGCCATGGCGAGGCCCTTAGCAACTCAGTGAGACCCTGTCTCTAATAAAACACAAAAGAGGGGGGTGCTGGGGATGTGGCCCCGTGGTCGAGGGCCCCTGAGTTCAATCCCTGGTAGTAAAAAAAAAAGAGAAAAAAGCAAAGGTCCCGCCTCTTCCTGTAATTTGGTTTCCACACTAGGGTCTCTGCATGGAGTTAAGGGGGTTGCATTGGAAAGTATTGGGGTGCCTGTTGTACGTGGGCCACTCCTTCCAAGACCCAGGGAATGCCTGGAACCCGGGATAGCACCCAATCATTCATAAATATATTATATTTGTGAAAATATATATATTATATGAATATGTATATTCATGAATATGAGTATACATGAATATATATTATATATATGAATGTATATTCATGCATATATCATTATATATATATATATCATTTTTTCCTATGCATACATACCTAGTAAGATGTTTAATTTATAAATCGAGCCCAGTCAGAAATTAGTAGCACCTAATAATAAAATCAAGTAATTATGACAATGTTCTTTAATACAAGGTGTATGGGTGGGGCGTTCCTCTCTCTCTCTCTCTCTCTCTCTCTCTCTCTCTCAATCTCAATATCTTCCTTTACTATACTGACCGTGGATGCTGTTTTGCTCAGACAAAATTGTGACTGTGACCAAAAGACCCAAAAAGAACAACTTTAGAGCTGGGTGTGGTGGTGCACGCCTGTCATCCCAGCACTGGGGAGGCCGAGGCAGGAGGATCGTGAGTACAAAGCCAGCCTCAGCCATGGCGAGGCCCTGAGCAACTCAGTGAGATCCTGTCTCTAGGAAAATACAAAAAAGGTCTGGGGATGTGACCCAGGGGTTGAGTGCCCCTGAGTTCAATCCCCGGTACCAAAAAAAAAAAAAAAAAAAAAAAAAAAAAAAAAAAAAAAAAGAACAACTTTAGAGGAGGAGAAGTTTATTGGGGACTTCTGGTGTCAGAGGTCCAGTCCGTGGTGGCCAACGCCATGGCTCTGGCCCAAGGGGAGGCAGAACAACATGGCGGCAGGGCCTGGAGGAGGAGGGCAGCTCAGGACGTGGCACCAGGGAGCAGAGAGAGCTCTGCTCACCAGGGACAGGATAGAGACCCCCAAGGCCCAGCCCAGGGACCCCCTCCTCCAGCCATGCCCCACCTGCCTCAGTCCCCACCCAGTGAGTCCCTTCAAGTGGATTAATCCACTGTTAGGTTACACCTCTCATAGTCTAATCTTCTTTCCTGTAAACTTTCTTGCGTGGTCTCACCCCTGAGCTTTTGGGGGACAGGTCACCGCGCAGTCGTACCAGACGACCCCAGGTCACGGACGCAGCAGACGCCAGGTCCGCTGCGGATGCCACGGTCTCCCGTCCACCACGCGAGTGGCTCTCTCCTTTCAGAAACAAGGACGGGCCCTTTCTCCTGCTCGTGTCCCTGCTGCACGTACACACGCCCCTCGTGACGTCCAAGGCCTTCCTGGGGAGGAGCCGCCACGGTCTGTACGGAGACAACGTGGAGGAGATGGACTGGTTCGTAGGTGCGTCGTGGGCACCGGGGTGCCGCCGGCCATGGCCAGCGGGAGGACCATGCCGATGCGGAGAGGAAGGAACGCTGGTGCTCTGTGGGTGGCGGTGTCCGTGAGGACAGGCCCTAGGAAAAAGGGCACGGATGTTCCCAAGATACTTACAACAGCATAGGATCCAGCAAGCATCCCACCAGTACGTCTGTATCCAAGGGGAAAGGAAGTCCTCTATGCAAGGGACAGCTGCTCATTGCAGCACCGTTGACAATGACCACGACCTAGAATCCACCCGAGCGTCCCTCTGTGGCTCACTCCCTAAAGAAATCCCGGCAGCATAGGCCCCGCAGAATACTACTCGGCCATGAAAAAGGGTAGTCTGCTGGTATTTATGAATGAAGTGCATCGGGCTCAGTGAACGAGCCAGGCACAAAAAAGACAAGTGTAGGAACCGACTCCTTTCCAGGCAGTTAAAAAAAGAAAAGCTGACTTCCTAGGTCGAGTGTGTGTGTGTGTGTGTGTGGGGGGGGTGCTACTAGAGACCGCGAAGGGATGGGGAGAGGTTGGGCTGTGGGCACAGTGTGTATGTGTTCCGTTGTGATGTCGCACAGTGGGGTGACTGAACCATCTGGATGACAAAGGAATGATAAATGCGGAGACGGAAATGCTAATCAACCTGATTGGATCATTAACTTTGTACACGGATATCAAATTTTCATATTTTACCCCCTAAATATACAAAAAAAAAGTGCCTTTTTTTTGGGGGGGGGTACTGGGGATTGAACCCTGGGGTGCCCTACCTCTGAGTCACATCCCAGCCCCTTTTTATTTTATTTTATTTTTTATTTTGAGACAGGCTCTCGCCAAGTTGCTGAGGCTGGCCTCTGACTTATGATCCTCCTGCCTCAGCCTCCCGAGCCTCTGGGATTACAGCCATGCACCATGGCAGGAAGGACCGCTGGTCTCCCCCGTGCAGGGAGCAACTGCTGGGGGTTGCCAGGGTCCCCGGCTCTGCCAATCGTGGGCGCCACATGCAGGGGCCCATTTTGCGGGTCTTGGTTCTGGTTCCTTCCACGTGGGCTGGGTCAGTCATTGCTTTGCCCCACCCCTGGGCCACCCCCTCGTGCCCTTGTGACAGGCACACCACCCCACATTGGAACCACGCCTGCTGGCGTCGGCCTGGCTCCTTCTCTGCGAGTCTCTCTGGGTTTCCGTGGTGACTCTGTGCTAAGCAGGCCTGGGCACCACGGTCTCAGCGCTGCGATCACATGTGACCCCGTGGGCTCCGGGTGGCGCGGGCTCTTTCTGTGACTGTCCAGAAGGAGGTGGTTGGCAGAGAGCCGGAAGCACGTGCCACCAGCTGAGACCCGTGTGGGTGCTCCGTCTGACGCCTTCCACCTTCTCCACTCCACAGGGAAAGTTCTCGATGCCCTTGACGAGAACGGCCTGAAGAACTCGACCTTCACGTATTTTGCCTCTGATCATGGAGGGTCTTTGGAGGCCAGAGATGAACACCAGCAGCTGGGGGGGTGGAATGGGATCTACAGAGGTGAGGCACTGGCCGCTGGGAGGGACAGGGATGGGAGGAGCCAGAGGACCCCGCCTAGAAGGTCCCAGAGCAAGCAGGACTGGGGGGGGAGGGGGAGGAGGAGGAGATGGAAAAGATGAAGGAGGAGGAGGAGGGAATGAAAGAGGAGGAAGAAGAGATGGAGGAGGAGGAAATGGAGGAGGAGAAGGAGGAGGAGAGGGAGAAGGAAGAGATGGAGGGTGAGGAAGAGGAGATGAAGGAGGAGGAGGTAGAGATGGAGGAGAAGGAGGATATGGAGAAGGAGGAGGGGATGAAAGAGGAGGAGGTAGAAATGAAGGAGAAGGAGGAGGAGGAGATAGAGGATGAGGAAGAGGAGGAGGAGAAGGACAAGGAGGAGGAGGTGGAAGAGGAGATGGAGGAGGAGGGGATGAAAGAGAAGGCGATGGAGGAGGAGAAGGAAGAGAGTGCCCCCCCGTTCCTGCCTGCAGGGGTCCCCAGCCTACCGTCCCCAGCTGCACCCCCTGCAGAAGCCTAACGATGTCTTTTCCTGGCAGGTGGCAAAGGCATGGGCGGCTGGGAAGGGGGCATCCGCGTCCCCGGGATCTTCCGCTGGCCCGGGGTGCTGCCCGCTGGCCGGGTGATCCACGAGCCCACCAGCCTGATGGACGTGTTCCCCACCGTGGTCCAGCTGGCGGGCGGCCAGGTGCCCCGGGACAGGTGTGTGGGCTTCAGAGAACCTCGTCCCTCCCCGAGCGCGCTCCTCGCACCCCGGCACGCCTGGACACACCGCTGCTCAGGGCTGCAGGCTCGGGGCCAGGGCAGCACCCTGGCACCCCAGCACCCAGAGACCCTGGGCTCCATCTCAGCACCAGGAAGGAAGGAAGGAAGGAAGGAAGGAGAAAGGAGGAAGGAAGGAAGGAAGGAAGGATGGATGGAAGGAAGGAAGGAAGGAAGGAAGGAGGAAGGAAGGAAATAAGGAAGGAAGGAAGGAAGGAAAGAAGGAAGGAAGGAAGGAAGGAAGGAAGGAGGGAGGAAGGAAGGAAGGAAATAAGGAAGGAAGGAAGGATGGAAGGAAGGAAGGAAGGAGGAAGGAAGGAAGGAAGGAAGGAAGGAAGGATGGAAGGAAGGAAGGAAGGAAGGATGGAAGGAAGGAAAGAAGGAAGAAGGAAGGAAGGAAGGAAGGAAGGATGGAAGGAAGGAAGGAAGGAAGGAGGAAGGAAGGAAGGAAGGATGGATGGAAGGAAGGAAAGAAGGAAGTAAGGAAGGAAGGAAGGAGGAAGGAAGGAAGGAAGGAAAGAAGGAAGGAAGGAAGGAAAGAAGGAAGGAAAGAAGGAAGAAGGAAGGAAGGAAGGATGGAAAAGAGGAAGGAAGGAAGGAAGGAAGAAGGAAGGAAGGAAGGAAGGAAGGAAGGAAGGAAAGGAGGAAGGAAGGAAGGAAGGAAGGAAGGAAGGAAGGAAAGAAGGAAGGAAGGAAGGAAGGAAGGAAGGAGGGAGGAAGGAAGGAAGGAAAGGAAGGAAGGAAGGAAGGATGGAAGGAAGGAAGGAAGGAGGAAGGAAGGAAGGAAGGAAGGAAGGATGGAAGGAAGGAAGGAAGGAAGGATGGAAGGAAGGAAGGAAGGAGGAAGAAGGAAGGAAGGAAGGAAGGAAGGAAGGAAGGAAGGAAGGAAGGAAGGAAGGAAGGAAGGAAGGAAGGAAGGATGGAGGAAGGAAGGAAAGAAGGAAGAAGGAAGGAAGGAAGGAAGGAGGAAGGAAGGAAGGAAGGAAGGGAAGAAGGAAGGAAGGAAGGAAAGGAAGGAAGGAAAGAAGGAAGAAGGAAGGAAGGAAGGAAGGAAGGAAAGAAGGAAGGAAGGAAGGAAGGAAGGAAGGAAGGAAGGAAGGAAGGAAGGAAGTAAAAGAAAAGGAAGGGAAGGAAGGAAGGAAGGAAGGATGGAAGGAAGGAAGGAAGGAGGAAGGAAGGAAAGAAGGAAGGAAGGAAGGAAGGAAAGAAGGAAGAAGGAAGGAAGGAAGGATGGATGGAGGAAGGAAGAAGGAAGGAAGGAAGGAAGGAAGAAGAAGGAAGGAAGGAAGGAAGGATGGAAGGAGGAAAGGAAGGAAGGAAGGAAGGAAGAAAGGAGGAAGGAAGGAAGGAAGGAAGGAAGGAAGGAAGAAGGAAGGAAGGAAGGAAGGAAGGAAGGAAGGAAGGAAGGAAGGAAGAAGGAAGGAAGGAGGAGGAAGGAGGAAGGAAGGAAGGAAGGAAGGAAGGAAGGAGGAAGGAAGGAAGGAAGGAAGGAAGGAAGGAGGAAAGGAGGAAGGAAGGAAGGAAGGAGGAGGAAGGAAGAAAGAAAGGAAGGAAGGAAGGAAGGAAGGAAGGAAGGAAGGAAGGAAGGAAGGAAGGAAGGAAGGAAGGAAGGGAAGGAAGGAAGGAAGGATGAAGGAAGGAAGGAAGAAAGAAGGAAGGAAGGATGGAAGGAGGAAGGAAGGAAGGAAGGAAGGAAAGGAAGGAAGGAAAGGAAGGAAGGGAAGGAAGGAAGGAAGGAAGGAAGGAAGAAAAGAAAGGAGGAAGGAAGGAAGGAAGAAGGAAGGAAGGAAGGAAGGAAGGAGGAAGGGAGGAAGGAAGGAAGAAGGAAGGAAGGAAGGAGGAGGGAGGAAGGAAGGAAGGAAGGAAGGAAGGAGGAAGGAAGGAAGGAAGGATGGAAGAAAAGAAAGGAGGAAGGAAAGGAAGGAGGAAGGAAGGAAGGAGGAAGGAAGGAAGGAAGGAAGGAAGGAAAGAAGGAAGGAAGGAAGGAAGGAAAGAAGGAAGAAGGAAGGAAGGAAGGATGGAAGGAGGAAGGAAGGAAGGAAGGAAGGAAGGAAGGAAGAAAATAAAGGAGGAAGGAAGGAAGGAAGGAAAGGAAGAAGGAAGGAAGGAGGAAGGGAGGAAGGAAAGGAAGAAGGAAGGAAGGAAGGAGGAAGGGAGGAAGGGAGGAAAGAAGGAAGGAAGGAAGGAAGGAAGGAGGAAGGAAGGAAGGAAAGAAGGAAGGAAGGAAGGAAGGAGGAAGGGAGGGAGGAAGGAAGTAGGAAGGAAGGAAGGAGGCAGGAAGGAGAAAATCCGTATTCTGGTGGTGATTTGATCTTAACTACATTTAAATTTACAATTTCTCTTATTTAATGGAAGTTCTCACGGTTTCCCCAACTTCTTACTGCAAGGAAGAATTTTTACGTGTTATATATCAGGGTATCATGAGGTTTCTGCAGACAGACTGGTCAATAGGATGTGTGTGTGCATGTGTGTGTGTAAAACTATTTGTAGAGAGTACCTATCTACTATCTATCATCTACTACCATTTTCTTTTTCTTTTTTCTTTTTCTTTTTTTTTGGTACTGGGGATTGAACTCAGGGGCACTCGACCCCTGGGCCACATCCCCAGCCCTTTTTTGTGTTTTATTAGAGACAGGGTCTCACTGAGTTGCTAAGTGCCTCACCATTGCTGAGGCTGGCTTTGACCTCGCGATCCTCCTGCCTCAGCCTCCCAAGTGCTGGGATTACAGGCGTGCGCCACCGTGCCCGGCTTCTACTACCTATTTCTTTATGAATCTTGTATCTATCTGCCATCTGTGTATCTAACATTTCTTATCTGTTCATTGTCTATATAAATCTACCTATCTATCATCTATCAATCATCCACTACCTATCAATCTTGTATCTATCTGCCATCTATCTGTCTATCTATCATCTATCAATCTACCTACCTAATAAGACATTTATTTTAAAGAACTTGCTCATGGGCATGTGACAGCTAGTAGTAAATCCAAAGTCCTTGCAGCAAGCCACCAGTCTGGACCCCTGGACAGTATTTCTATGCCACAGTCTTGAGGCAGAAAGAAAAAACAGAAAATCTCCAGCAGACCTGTTCTTTGCCTTCAGTGCCTTCAACTGCTCGGACGAGGCCCACCCGCATTATTGCCGGTCAGCCGCTTGACCTGAATTCCCATGATGTTGGTGGTTGATCTCATCCACCAAAGAGCTTCCCAGCCAATTGTAGACGGGACCACTGGGGGCCATCGCCATGTCTGGTTGCCACTTGAACTTGAAACATCGTGATTATACATCCGGTGCTTCCTGTCTGCGGCTTCTGTGTTGACAATCCCCCAATTCAGATGGGAGATATTTTCTTTCAAGGACTGAGTGCAGGGGCTGGGGCGAAGAACCGAGCCCATGCTAAATATGGACAGATTTTTTTTTTTTTTTTTTGTCGTTATTCCCTAAATGGTAGCAATCCTGTGCAGAACAGGGTTTGTGGGTCGTAGGAGGACATCATGTCTCCTTATTGAAGAGATAAGAGTGTCCATGGAAGCCGGGCGCGGGGGCGCACGCCTGTCATCCCAGCACTCGGGAGGCCGAGGCAGGAGGATCACGAGGTCAAAGCCAGCCTCCGCCATGGCGAGGCACTGAGCAACTCCGTGAGACCCTGTCTCTCATAAAATACGAAAAAGGACTGGGGATGGGGTCCAGGGTCCAGGGCCCCTGAGTTCAATCCCCGGTACCAACAATAACGAGTGCCCTTGGATTTGGGAGGGACCACTCCAATGAAAAAATAAAAGGACAGAGCTGGGGACTTGCAGCTCCTACTTGGCATGGGTGAGGCTCTGGGCTGCAGCCCCAGCACTGCAGAAATTATAAATTAATAGGCTTAAAATATTCTTGGAGGAAAACAGTCGCATTTCTACATTAAATATATACTGAGGGTTGGCAATTTTTTTTTTTTTTTAATTGTAGAACAGGACTTCCAGGCTCTCTGGCTGGACTCGGGGGCTGAGCGTGCACACCCAGGGCCATGACGGTGTGCGGGTGGGTGTGCATGCTGGTCATGGGGTGCTGAAAGGCAGGGACGTTGTGTCTGAAAATAGCCCAAGGCCCCCTGCCCGGGGCCACGGGTTGAGGAGGCTCTGGGACCCTCTGAGCTGGGGTCCTTGCTGTCCCCATCATGCAGGGTGATCGACGGGCCGCAGCCTGGTGGCCCTGCTGCGGGGAGAGGCCGAGCGCTCTGGGCACGAGTTCCTCTTCCACTACTGTGGGCAGTTCCTGCACGCGGTGCGCTGGCACCACAGGGACAGTGAGTGGCCCCCGGGGGGGGGATCCCGGGGAGCAGCAGGAGGTGGGCAGGGATGGGGTGGGGGGCTGGATCGCTGGGAGATGATGGGTGGGCGGGTGACGGATGGATAAATGCATTGATGGGAGGGTGATAGACTGACAGGTGGACAGGTGAGGCATGGGTGGGGGGGTGGCTGGCTAGCTGCATGATGGTGGGTGGGTGGTGGGCGGATGGTGGGTGGGTGGGTGGTGGGCGGGTGATGGTGGGTGGGTGGTGGGCGGATGGTGGGTGGGTGAGGGGTGGGTGGGTGATGGTGGGTGGGTGGCTAGCTAGCTGGATGATGGTGGGTGGTGGGTGGGTGGGTAGATAAATACGTGATGGATGGATGGATTGTTGGATGCATGCACGCACCCTCTGCCATATACAGATCTGTCAATCATCAGGCAGTCTCCATTCTCCACCATTCCTATACTTACAACATCTCTTTATCACCCACCACCCTCCACCATGTGAGTGAATATGTACATGTAGAATCTATCAATCATGGACCCTGCACCGCATCTATCTATCTATCTATCTATCTATCTATCTATATATATGTCCATATATATATATATATATATATATATATATATATACCATCTGTCCATCATCCACACACTCTCCACCATTTCTTTTCTTTTTTTTTTTTTTTTTTTTGGTACCGGGGATTGAACTCAGGGGCACTCGACCACTGGGCCACATCCCCAGCCCTTTTTTGTATTTTATTAGAGACAGGGTCTCACTGAGTTGCTAAGTGCCTCGCCATTGCTGAGGCTGGCTTTGAACTCGCGATCCTCCTGTCTCAGCCTCCCAAAGTGCTGGGATTACAGGCCTGCGCCACAGCGCCCGGCTCCACCATTTCTATATATATACCATCTGTCATTCATCCACACACTCTCCACCATTTCTACATATATACCATCTGTCAATCATGCATGTACCATGTCTGTCTGTCTATATATATCATGGTTGATAGATTCTACATATACATATTCGTTCACATGGTGGAGGGTGTGTGGGTGATAAACAGATGTTGTAAGTCTAGGAATGGTGGAGAACGGAGACTGCTGATGATTGACAGATCTGTATGTGGCAGAGGGTGCGTGCATGCATCCAACAATCCATCCATCCTTCACGTATTTATCCACCCACCACCCACCCACCCTCCACCATGTGAGTGACTGTATATGGAGGATCTATCACCCATGGACCCTCCCCGCAGGTGGGCGACTGTGGAAGCTGCACTTCGCCACCCCCCGCTGCCCCCCCACGGGCCTCTGCCCCTGCTCCGGGGACGCTGTGACCCGGCACCGCCCGCCGCTGCTCTTCGACCTTGCCAGCGACCCCGCCGAGGCCCGGCCTCTGACCCCCGCCTCCGAGCCGCAGTTCGGCGCCGTGGTCCAGCGCGTGGGCGAGGCCGTGGCACGGCACCGCGAGACCCTGCGCCCCGTGCCACCGCAGCTGTCCCTCGGCCACGTCCTGTGGAAGCCCTGGCTGCAGCCCTGCTGCGGCACCTTCCCCTTCTGCTCCTGTCGTAGCCCTGGGGACAGCTCCTCCCCAGAGCCAGCGCTGTGAGCGCAGGTATCCGAGGGCCACCTCTTGGGGTCACTGTCTTCCTACCCTTGGTATGTCACTATACTGCCCTTAGAATGGGAAAGCGGGCCTCATGGTGTTGCGAGGGTTGCTGAAGCTCCGGTCATCCCACACACATTCCAGCCAAAAGGATGGAGCAAGACCTAAAAGGCATCCTCTCCTCTGAGTCTGTCCCTGTGAAGGATAATTATCAGGGAACCCACAACTTTGGCTTTCAACCATGCACAGAGAGAACTGGAAGTTGAGAAATAAGAAATGAGAGTAAGTCTCTGCGGCATGAAAATAACAACACCTTCCTTGAGTGCGCTGTGAGGTTTTGGATATGTCATTTAGCCGCCAGAAGAAACACCTTCATCTCATCCTGCTGGGAAGCACACACAAATCAATACAACTGCCCGTCAGCAAATGATCATCCAAAAACCTGAAGAGCCAGGTGCGGTGGCACACACCAGTCATCCCAGCACTTGGGAGGCTGAGGCAGGAGGATCGCGAGTTCAAAGCCAGCCTCAGCCATGGCAAGGCACTGAGCAACTCAGTGAGACCCTGTCTCGAATAAAATACAAAAATGGGCTGGGGATGGGGCCCAGTGGTCGAGTGGTCCTGAGTTCAGTCCCCAGTACCAAAAAGCAGAAGGTATCTGGATGGAAGGTTTTCACCTAGGGCATAGCCCTAGAGCCATCAGACAGACCAGAGAAAGGCACCTTGCATGCTTTAAGTACTTAAGATTTTGGTGGCACACACCAGTCATCCCACCAGCTCTGGAGGCTGAGGCAGGAGGATCACAAGTTGGAGGCCAGCCTCAGCAACGTAGCAAGATTCCTGCCTCAAATTTTTAAAAAGGAGACTGGGGGGTGTGGCTTGTGGTTTAGCATCCCTGGGTTTAAAAAAATTTTTTTTTCCTCTTTTTTTAAATTCAGAGCTTTCCTACCACGGACCACGTGAGAGTAATGTTGCAGGGACGAGGGTGGAATTATTTGTTGCGTTGATCCACACAGCAAGGTGCAGGGTGGCACACGTAGGTTTGGGGACTTGAAATTGACACTGGCTATGTGATACTCTCTCGTTGAGCCTGTTCCAATTTGCACACGGTCACCAACGGGCCTGACATCCTGGGAGGGCCCCCTTGGGTGTATCTCTTAGCACGCAAAGTTCTGCAAAGGCTCTTGTGTCGAAGGTGGCCTCTGAAACTGTGAACCAAAATAAATCTTTGCCCCATTACGTTGTTTGGCTCAGGGAGTTTGTCACAGCAACAAAGAGCTCACAAGGACATTATTTTGGTGATGGGCCCCTTCTCTCCCCAACCCCATGATTCCTGGATGGTCTCCTCTTCCAGGCCCTGCCGCCATATTGTTCTGCCTCACCTTGGGCCAGAGCCATGGGGTCGGCCCACCATGGACATAACCTCTGAAACCACGAGCTCCAAATGCAATTTTCCTCCTCTCATGGTTCTTTTCAGATCTTCTGGTCACAGTGACGAAGGGCTAACCTAACCGGTGGCGCACGCCTGTGATCCCAGCACTCGGGAGGCTGAGGCAGGAGGATCACGAGGTCAAAGCCAGCCTCAGCCATGGCAAAGCCGTAAGGGACTCCGTGAGACCCTGTCTCTAATAAAATATTTAAAAAGGGCTGGGGATGTGGCCCAGGGGTCGAGGGCCCCTGAGTTCAATCCCCCGTACCAAAAAAAATAAAAATAAAAAAGAAGTGAACATAGAAAATATAACTGAACAAAACCTAAGCTAGTGGTCTGAGCTCATTAATGTCATGACATTGCTGCCACCCAGGGGTCCTTGGCGTGGTGCCCTGGGCAACTCCATATATGGGATAGTGACATTTCTCAGGAATCAGCAACATCACCCAAACAAGAGCTGTGGCACGGAAAATATTCTGAAAGACTCTCCCTGGGTGGTTTCATTTGTTCCTGTCCCAGGTAATGTGAGGCTCTGAGGAAAGCAATCCAGAGCAGGTGGGCTCTTCCCAACCCCATGTTCTACCATTTTTAATAGGTAAAGTTGGCTTTATGGTCTCAAGATGACTGCCACGGCACCAAACATCTCATGCGCATTCCAGCAGAAGAAAGGCAGAAAGGGCAACTGCAGGATGCCAGGTAGTTGTTGAGTCCACACCTGAAGAGGAAGCCTTGAGTCATCTCGACTCCATTGGGCTGCTATTGCTATGTCTCTGGGCATTGTTTAATAGGTTATAATCCGGCAGCTGTTGTGAAATCAGCTATCCAGCCGCCGTCCAACTAGCCCACCAGGAAGTGGAGCGAGATTCCCTCCTCTCTCTCAATTCTGGGATGCACAAGGAAACAAATCCCCAATCAGGGGCATTTCCCAAACAATTGTTCAGAAATTTTCCAAAGTGAATCTCATGAAAAAAAAAAAAAAAAAAATATATATATATATATATATATATATTGCAATTTAAATTTATTTTTTAGGTAAGAAGTACAAACATAAAAATTGTACATATTTCTGGGGTTCCAGGTGATGTTTCAATACATCAATGTACTTTGCATAATGTACTTGTTTTTTGTTTCAACACAATCCAATGCACGTGGCATCATGTTTAAATAATGTACTTGTTTTTTGTTTCAACACAATCCAATGCACGTGGCATCATTTTTAAATCCGGGCAAACATCTGTCTTTGCAAATGGTTATCATTTCTGTACGATGAAAACATGCAAACCCTTTCCTCTCACTTTTTACATGCGCGGCACGTAAGTGTTATTAATCGTCAGGCTAAGGTGCAGTAACACACCAGAACTTCTTACTCCTATCGAATAGTAAGTCAATACCCATCGATCAACCTTTCTCCATCAAAAATACCATGACAAAACAAAAGCAAAATAACCTAGGGACAGGGTATTTTAAAAAGAAGTGAAAGATCTCTAATAACAACTATAAAACATGGATGAAAGAAATGGAAACACAGACAGGAGAAAGGTATCCCATGTTCATGGATAGGAGGACTCAATATTTTTTAATGCCCATACGAATCCAAGTCAGGTACCCATGTGATGCAATTTCTATAAAAATACCGATGAACGAGAGAAAACAATCCTAAATTTCCTAGGAGTCAACAAAAAAATCCCCAAAGTGCCAAAGATGTTTTGAGAAAAAAAAAGAATCTTCATTGAGTGCCCCTGAGTTCAATCCCCAGTACCAAAAATAAATAAATGAAATAAAGGTATTGGGTCCAACTAAAACTAAAAAAATGTTTTTAAAAATTACACCACAAAGCTGCATTCACCAACACCGTATTGGCGTACATTCAGAAGCACAGAGCAAGGAAACAGAAAATTAAAAAACAAAATTTAACTAGATCCTACAGCCATTTTTTCAACCATGACACTATCACCATGTGGACTGGATTTTTCTGTAGTGAGGGCAATCCTGGGCACTCTGAGATATTGAGCAACATCGCTGCTTCAACCTGGCTCAGGTACCAGGGATTGAACTCAGGGGCCCTCGGCCACTGGGCCCCATCCCCAGTCCCTTTTTTTGTATTTTATTTAGAGACAGGGTCTCACTGAGGTGCTAAGGGCCTCGCCATGGCTGAGGCTGTCTTCAAACTCATGATCCTCCTGCCTCAGCCTCCCAAGTACTGGGATGACAGGCGTGCGCCACCACACCCAGCTCACAAGTTATTTTGAAATGGCTCAACAACAACAACAACTATATATATATATATATATATATGAAACATGTTAGGCTAATGCGCTATAATGCTAGCCAGTATTGAATCTAAGTGGAGTGTGTGCTGGTATTCTTTTTTCATTAACTTTTCTGTATTTGGTTTAGTTTCCTCCATAAAAATGGAAATACATCAAAGTAGAAAAGAATGATCATATCAGTTATCATCTCAAAGGTCTGTAAAATTGGACTTTATTAGGTAGATTTTAATTTTTCTGATGTGACCCAAAGACCTGACAAGAACAACATTAGAGGAGGAGAAGTTGATCTGGGGCTCCTGGTGTCAGAGGTTCAGTCCGTGGTGGCCGACGCCATGGCTCTGGTCCAAGGTGAGGCAGAACAAAATGGCGGAAGGGCTTGGAGGAGGAGAGCAGCTCAGGACGTGGCACCAGGGAGCAGAGAGAGCTCTGCTCACCAGGGACAGGATAGAAACCCCAAAGGCACAGCCCAGGGACCCCCTCCTCCAGCCCACACCCCACCTGCCCATATACAGTCACCACCCAGTGAGTCCATTCAAGTGGATTAATCCACTGATTGGGTTATAGCTCTCATAATCTAAACATTCCACCTCCAAACATTCTTGCATTGTCTCACTCATGAGCACTGGGGGGTCCCCTCCTATCTAAACCATAACACTAGTCATGGAGGATCCGTTCCAAGAACCCACAGATAAAATGTGCAGGTCCTCAATCTTTTATATATAAAATGGTATCATATTTGCATCGAATGTCCACACATTGCACTTCAAAATTGTCTCTAGAGGGCTCGTCATACCTCGTACAGAGGAAAAGCTCTGCAAATAGTTATGATTTTGCATTAACAATAATGACAAGGAACATTTTTGCATGTGTTCAATATAGATATATTTGCTATTAAATACCTTTCACGCATGGCGGGTTGAATCTCGTGATGCAGAGTCCACAATACGGAGGGACAAATTTATCAAAGACAAAAAGAAAAAAAGACAAGCCCCAGAGTGGGAAGAGGTATTCCCTCCACACATAGCCAGCAAAGGACTAATAGACAGCATACATAAAGAAAGGCTATAAGAAACACATGAGCCACAGAGAAACAAGTGGAGCATTTAATAGAGACCCCAAGAGAAACACACATTTAAATCTGAATGAGGCACAACTACAAATCCACTGGAATACCTTGCACCGAAAGAACGGATGGGGTCCAATTCCTAGCCAGGATGTGGAATTCCCTCAGTGTCACAATGTGGCTAATGGAGCGTACACGGCTTGGATTCCTGCAGCGATCGCTATGGAAGGAGATTACTATTATTGTGAAGATCTACCACTGGAGATGGGATGGGCATTCTGAAAAACAGAGGTACCACCCTGACAGGAATGTAGACATGTGTCCAAAAATTAAAAACATAAATAAATAAATAAATAAATGAAAAACAGACAAGGATCTTATGGTAACATCATTTATAAGTGTCCAAAACAAGAAACCACCCAAATGCTCATCAATGAGACAGAAGAAGCGATTTAGATGCCGATCAATGGGTGAATGGTCAAACACAACGAACTATTATGGAATATTATGCAGCCATATAAAAGAGGAAGACCCCCATCATTGGCAGTCCCATGGTGGAACTGGAGAACATCGTGTCACATGAAATAAGCCAGGCACAGAAAGAGACGTGCTGCCTGTCATCTCGTACCTGTAAAAGCTGGAGGGTGTCAACCTGAGCTAGGTGCAATGGCACAAACCTATAATTCGAGCTACTCAGGAGGCTGGAGGATCACCAGTTGGAGGGTCAGCCTCAGCCACTTCATGAGAACCAAATAAAAGATCTAAAGGACTGGGATGAAGCTCAGCGGCAAAGCGCACCTGGGTTTTATCCCAAGTAATGGGGGAAAAAAAAACTTGAAACTAGGTTAGTAGCGACTACTAGAGATGGAGGAGGATGTGGGGGTAGGGGTGGTTGGATTTGATGAGCACGCACTGTGTGTACGCATCTATGGAAATAGCTCACTGAATCCCATTAAAAAGTATAGTTAACAGGTGCAACAGAGAAAAATACTCCAATGAAACCCAGACATGATTAACAAAATGTAGGCTATTTTATTAGAGACAGGGTCTCCCTGAATTGCTCAGTGCCTCGCCATGGCTGAGGCTGGCTTTGACCTCGCAATCCTCCTGCCTCAGCCTCCCAAGGGCTGGGATAACAGGCGTGCGCCACCACGCCCAGCTTTTTTTCTTTTTCTTTTTGTCATTATTTTATTCAGAGACAAGGTCTTGCTAAGCTGCTCATGGCCTCATCAAGTTGCTGAGGCTGGCCTCCAACTGGAGATCCTCCTGCCTCAGCCTCCAGGGTCGCTGGGATGACAGGCCAGGCGTGCACCACTGCGCCCAGGCCACAGTTTTCAAAATGTACCCCTCTCCACCATCACCAACTGTAACATTTGTTTTCAGGCAATAACATTATTTTATACCTTTTATTGTTTGTTTTTATGGTGCTGGGAATCAAACCTGGGGACTCGTGAATGGTAGGCAAAGCTGATATGCCACAGATCGTGACCCCAGGCCCATTTTATATCCCTTAGGCCGATGTTTTGACGTTCTTTCAAGTCTCTCAGATGTCTCGTGCATTGATTAATTGCAGATCTCGAAGCTTAGCCTATAGAAGTAATGCAAGAACCATGCAATGAATGAATGAATGAATGGATGGAATTGGAAGACAGAGCGACTGAATCCAGAAGCTTCTCTAAGAAACCCTTAAAAGACTTCAGAGGATTATAAAGAAGTCTTTGCATTTTCCCGTCACTGGTAATTCTGAAAAAAATTTACCTGACAATTCACATCTGTCCGGACCTCCTTAAGTTGCTGAGGCTGGCCTCCCACTTGAGATCCTCCTGCCTCAGCCTCCCTCTGTGCCCTCGAAAGCAGGATCCCGATAGCTCAGAACGCTCGCAGACCCTCGAGAGGAGACCCCGTGGCTTCTAAAGACTTTAATCCAAATCCATCAGCTCTTCCAAGCAGGAACGACCCACACCAGGGTGCAGTTGGATTCCAGATCAAGCTCATCCTGAAAGCAAGGCCGCCAGCCATGGCCACAAACCAATTCTCATTTCCAGAGACACACATTCCCACCCCCCACCCCCCCGAACAGGCGTTTTCTGGAACACTGCCTGTCTGGGTGGCTAGACGGAGGCTTCTGGCTTTCGCAGCCCGACACCACAGCACAAAGCACCAGCGCTCTCTTGCTCTGATAGAGTCACGATCCTGGGGGGATGGTGGACCACCATCCCTATGGCTCTACCGAGATGGCGGCTCCTGAGCCACCCAGACACCCCCAGGTGACGACCCCTCCATCATCCACCCCCTGTGTAAGCACATGCCTCGGTCAACACCATGCAATCACCCCCCTGGCTCTACCTAAAGGGTTCACCTGCTTTGAGTGACGGGGGCCACTCAGCCTCTTCCATCCCATCCCACGAACTCCCTTTCCACAGGTGGTGCAGGATACCAGGACCCCGCCACGGGTCCGGAAACACCCCACGCCCACCTCCCAGTTGAAGAGGAATCCCCTATAACGCAATGCCCTGCCACGACCCCCCGGGGACCCCCGCAGCCCTTTGCATGGGTGCAAGAAATGAGGCGAGGTGTGAAACAGGGGATCTGGTGGTGCACGCACCTGTCCCGTCCCCTAACACTGAGCGTGCTCCCAGAGGAGCGGGGGGGGGGGGGGGATGGCTTGGGAGAGCACAGTGATTCCCGAAGGTACTTGGCACTGAGGTAGGAATGCAGGGGCCCAGCCAGGACGGCCCGCAGGTCCCAGACCCCTCGCTGAGGCCATCCCTTAGGAAAGACCACCTCCAGGCTGTGTGAGTGCAGCTCCAGCTGCCAGCCCTCAGAGTGAGACCCTTCCTTTTCTTTTTTCTTGGGGTACCAGGGATTGAACTGGGGGGGGGCAGTCAACAGTCAACCCCAGAGTCCTATCCCCAGCCCTATTTTGCGTTATATTTAGAGACAGGGTCTCACTGAGTGGCTCGCGGCCTCCCTTTTGGCGGAGGCTGGCTTTGAACGTGCGATCCTCCTGCCTCGGCCTCCCCAGAGGCTGGGGTGGGGAGGTCCAACGGTTTTTAGAAGTCTGGTTAGGATTCAAAGCCCAGAGGGACACAGCTGTGGTGTTTCTCAGACAGGTTTTCTGCAAGGTCGAAATGAGTCTGTCCGGGTGTCCAGCATTCTTGCAACCCGAAAGCAGCAGGCTCCCGGCTACTAAAGGCTCAGAGGTACTGAATACGCATTCAGAGGTGATCGGGCTAATTCCATCATTAAGACACGTATAATTATATAACTCCGATGAGCACGGAGGTCGGACTCC